>PVJD01011698.1:0-44549 GCA_004026545.1 Mormoops blainvillei | reverse complement strand
GTACTACCATAATTCTAAAACCAGGTAAAGATACAACGAAAAAAGAAAACTATAGGCCAATATCCCTGATGAACATTGATGCTAAAATCCTCAACAAAATATTAGCAAACTGGATCCAGCAATATATTAAAAAGATCATACACCATGATCAAGTAGGATTTATCCTGGTGATGCAAGATTGGTACGATATTCACAAATCAATAAATATGATAATTGTAACACAAAATAAAAAATAAAAATCACATGATCATATCAATAGATGCAGAAAAACATTTGATAAAATTCAGCACCCATTTATCATCAAAGACTCTCAGCAAAGTAGGAATAGAGGGATCATGCCTCAACATAATAAAGGCCATGTACAAAAACCTACAGCCAACATCATACTCAATGGGTAAAAACTAAAAGCATTTCCTCTAAGATCAGGAACAAGACAAGGATGCCTTCTTTCACCACTCTTATTCAACACTGTACTGGAAGTCCTAACCACAGTGATCAGACAAAAAGAAAAAAAGGCATCCAAATCGGAGGAAGTAAAACTGTCATTATTTGCAAATGACAAGATATTATATATAAAAAATCCTATAGGCTCCACTATAAAACTACTAGATCTGATAAATTAACTTGGTAAAGTAGCAGGATACAAAATCAATACTCAGAAATCAATAGCATTTCTATAAACCAATAATGAACTATCAGAAAGAGAAGCTAATAAAACAATCCCATTTACTTTTTTAAAAGATTGTATTTATTTTATTTTTAGAGAGAGGTGAGATTGGTTGCCTCTCATACTCCCCAACTGGGAACCTGAAACACAACCCAGGCGTGTGCCCTGACTGGGACTCAAACCATAGACCTTCAGGTGGGTAGTCTGGCATCCAACCCATTGAGCCACACCAGCCATTGGCCATTTACTTTTGTAACAACAGCAAAAAAAGAGCTACATAGGAATACATTTGACCAAGGAGGTAAAAGACCTCTATTTGGAAAACTATAGGACACTGAAGAAAGAAATTGAGGAAGAAAGCAAATAAGTGGAAGCATATACCCTCTTCATGGATTGGAAGAATTAACATCATTAAAATGTCCATACTCCCCAAAGCAATCTATACATTCAATACAATTCCTATTAAATACCAATAGCATATCATAGATATAGAATAAAAATTCCAAAAATTTATATGATACCAAAAACACCCCGAATAACCTCAACAATCTTGAGAAAGAAGAACAAAGTCAGAGGGATCACAATACCTGATATCAAACTATACTACAAGGCCACTGTAATCAAAACAGTCTGATACTGGCATAAGAACAGACAAATAGAGAGCCCAGAAAAAGACTCAGGCCTTTACAGTCAATTAATATTTGACAAAGGAGGCAAGAGCATACAATGGAGTAAATAAAGATAGTCTCTTCAATAAACGGCATTGGGAGAACTGGACTAGTACTTGCAAAAAATGAAACTAGACCACTAACTTATGCCATATACTAGAATAAACTCAAAATGGATAAAAGACTTACATACAAGTCACAATACTATAAAAACCCTAGAAGAAAACACAGCCAGTACAATTTCATATATGTCATGTAGAAATATTTTAGCTGCTATATCTCCTAGGACAAGGAAAACAAAAGAAAAAATAAACAAATGGGACTACATCAGGTTAAAAAGCTTCCGTACAGCTAAAGAAAGCATCAGTATAATGAAAATGGAACCTACTGTATGAGAGAACATATTTGCCAATGATACTTTGGACAATGGTTTAATCTCCAAAATTTATAAAGAACTCATAGGACTCACTACCAGGAAGACAAACAATTCAGTTAAAAAATGGACAAAGGATCTGAATAGATGCTTCTTCAAGGAGGACATACACATGGCCCATAGACATATGAAAAAATGCTCAACATTATTAGCCATTGGAGAGATGCAAATTAAAACCATAACGAGAAACTGACACCTGACAAAATAGCTATCATTAATAAATCAACAAACAACAAGTGTTGGAGAAGATGTGGAGAAAAGGGAACCCTAGTGCACTGTTGGTGGGAATGCAAACTGGTCCAACAACTCTGATAAAAAGTATGGAGTTTCATAAAAAAATTACACATGGAACTGCTTTTTGACTCAGTGATTCCACTTCTAGGTGTACATCCAAAGAATCCTGAAATACCAATTCAAAAGAACATATGCACCCCTATGTTCAAAGCAGCATTATTTATAATTGCCATGATTTGGAAACAGCCTAAGTGCTCATCAGTAGATGAGTGGGAAAAGAAGCTGTGGTACACTTACACAGTGGAATAGTACACGGCAACAAAAAAGAAGGAAATCATACTTTTTGTGACAGCATGGATGGAACTGGAGACTATTATGCTACATGTAATAAGCCAGTCAATGAAAGACAAATATCATATTATCTCACTTATAGCTGGAATCTAATGAACAAAATAAACTAATGAGCAAAATAGAATCAGAAGCATAAAAACATGGAACAAACTGACAGCTGTAGGAGGGAATGTGGGAGGTGGGGTCTGATTGAAAGAAGGTGAAGGGATAAGACAAAGAATATATATGCATTACCCATGGATATGAACAACAGTGTGGGGACTGACTATGAAAATGGGGGTAGGCTGTGGTGAGGGAGGAAAAGGGGGAAAATTGGGATAACTATAATAGCATAAACAATAAAAAATGTTTAACTTAAACAACAGCCAAAACAATCTTAAAAATGAAGGACAAATTTTCTTATTTGTTCTCATTTCCTGCTTTCTAAAGTTACAACAAAGCAGAAGTAACCAAAGAAAATAGGGGACTAGCATAAAGATAGACAGACATGTAGACCAATGGAACAGAATTGAGTGCAGAAATATGCTTTCAAAGATACGGTCAATTGATTTTGAACAAGAATGCGAACCATTTAATGGCAGAAAAAGGAGAATCTTTTCAATAAATGTTACAAGGAAAACTAGCTTTCCATCTGAAAAAGAATTAAGTTGGATTTTAAACTTACACCATAGATAAAAATTGATCCAAAATGGGTCAAAAAACTAAACATCAGAGCAAAAATTATAAAAGTGTTAGAAGAAAACAGGGAAAAATCTTCATAACATTAGATTTTGCAATAATTTCTTGGGTATGACACCAAAAGCACAGGCATAAAAGGGGGGAAATATTATAGTTTAATGAGACCTCATCAAAATGAACAACTTTTATACATTAAATGACACTATCAAGTGAATGAAAAGACAATCTACAGAGTTAGAAATATATTTGCAAAGCATATATCTCCTAAGGGATAAATAACGGGACTATATAAAAACTCACACAACTCAACAATAAATAAACAACCTAGTTACAAAATGGACAAAGTGCCTGACACACAAATGGCCAAAGAGAAAATGTGAAAATACTTACCACTGGTCATTAAGGAAATGTAAATCAAAACCAAAATGCAATACCATTCCCCATCCAGTAGGGTGGCTATTAGCAATACAATGGAAAATAACGCATGTTGGTGAAGATCTGAAGAAACTGGAATCTTTGTGCATTACTAACGGGAATGTAAAATGGTGCTGCTCCAATGAAAAACTGGACCTCAAAAAGCTAAAGAATTATTATATGACCCAGTAATTCTACTCCCAGGTATATACCCAATGTAATAGAAAGAAGGGACTTTTAACAGACCTTTGTATGGCAAGACAAAAGTTAGAAAGAATTCAGGTGTCCTTCAACAGATGAGTAGATTAACAAAATATTGTGTGTGTGTGTGTATATATGCATACACACACATGCATATAATGGACTGTTATTTAGACATAAAAAGGAATGAAGCTCTGAAACATACTATGGTATGGATGAACCTTGAAGACAGTATAATAAGAGAAATACACTAAGTGAAATAATGCTAGGAAAAATATGAAATTATTCTACTTGTATAAGGTATGTAGGGTAAGCAAACCTATAGAGACAGAAAGTAGATTACAGTTTACCAGACTCTGACAGGTGGGGAAATGAGGAGTTATTACTTATAATGGCTACAGTGTTTCTGTTGGTATAATGGAAAAGATTAAAAAATAGTTAGTGGTAATAGTTACACAACATTGTGAATATAATTAATGCCACTGAATAGTACACTTAAAGATGGTTAAAATGGTAAATTTTATGTTATGTGTATTTTGCCACAATAAAAAATTTCAAAAAATCCAGTGTCCACAGTAGAAACCAAGAAAGGATGTCATCACCTTGCCAAAAAAATATGGAATTTGTATATGATAGATAGATGATCTCACACTGAAATGAAAAAAATGAACTCTAAAAAATTAAAGGCTGGTTGCAGAATATTGTTATGGAGATGTAGGGACCTGGAAAAGAAGCAAAGATGGAGTAGAAATAACTTTAAATGTGCATAGCAAGGAGGACATATACATCAAAAAAGGAATTCAGATTCTCACAACAAAGGAGTATAATATGTCATGCCATGACTAGAAATAAAAAAGAATTAAAGGATATTATGACATCAGTGTCTCATTAAATACAGAATATCTATAAGGACATAGAAATTATTAAAAAGAATTCCATTATCAAATGGAATTCTGGAGTTGAGGAGTACAATAACTGAAAACAAGCAATTCAGTATAAGGGCACAAGAGTACATTCAAACAAGAGCAATAGTTAATGAACTTAAAGAGAAACCAAAAGATGTGCGATATCAACTAGTACTAAGAAAACAGAAGTGGTAAATATCACTAAGTGTACCAAAGGGGAGCATATACTGAGAGTACAGGATAAAGACAAGAGCAAGAATAAAATAAAAGAAATATTTAAAAAGCCCTGGCTGGTGTGGCTCAGTGGACTGAGTGTTGGCCTGCAAACACAGGCCAGGTCCCCAACTGATGGTGTGCAAGAGGCAACCAATCGATGCTTCTCTCATATCTCAATGTTTCTCTCCCTCTCTTTGTCCCTCCCTTCCCTTCTCTCTAAAAATAAATAAAATCTTAAAAAAGAAATATTTAATAAAACAATGGCTGAAAACTTCCCATATTTAATGAAATATATTTATCTACACATCCAAGGAGCTCAAGAAAGTCCAAGTAGGACAAACACAAGATAATTCATAGGAGAAATATGTTGAAAGTAAAATGTTGAAAGCCATGAAAAAATAGAAAATCTTGAAAACAGAAAGATGTAAAAGATATCACTTATAAGGAATCTACAATATGACTAATTGCTGACTTCTCAATAGAAATAATGTAGGGCAAAGACAGTGAAAAAAATTGAAAGTGATGAAAGAATAGAGTCTGTCAACCAAGAATCCTACATGCATCAAACTAACTTTAAAAATGAAGGTAATACATTTAGGCATGTAAGAGGCTTTGAAGTTGTCTCTCCTGTCCACACATCAAGAAAAAGAAACCTGAACCTAAAAATCAACAATTTCCCTCAGATTTGTTAGAGAAGTGAGGGCATAGGACACACCAGTGATCCTTAAATTGAAGAGATGGACAGATGGATACAAAGAAACACAATTTATCAGGGTAGAAACGGAGGAAAGGGAAACTGCGGAACCAGGTCTAGGGTAGAATAACCTGAACTTTAATCAATCAATCGGTGAAAGTTCAGTTAGGAAAAGCTTGAGAGTTACAAATTTCAAGGGGGCCCAGTCTCAGAGGAGACTCCCATACCTCTGAGTTTTATTACCTGGAGCTCTATCAGGTTCTCATAGCGATTGGAGAAAAATGCCCTTGTCTTTCCACTTTTAAATATGCCCAGAATATTCTCTTCTTAACAAAGCCTGCTCTCAAGGGAAACTATTGTACCTACTGTGGTTTCACCAGTGCCTAACCAATCTTGGAAAAGTTAAAATACACTTTTTTTAAAAAGGGTGCAATTCTAGCACCTTCTGGCTTTCTTGTCCCCCCTAAAGGGGAAAACAAACAAAAGAGAATTGAGAAGCACTTGTGAAGGTCGCAAACAACGGGCACTGGCTCACTAAAAAACTTAAGCCAAATCATAGCACTACCAGTCCCAAGACATTACCAAAACATCAATAAGGTTTTTCTTTTATAATACAAGTGAAGGAACTGTGCGTCTCAAATGAGATCCAAAAAGTCTCTAGGGAAATAAAACAAAACAAAACAAAACAAAAAACAAAAAACCAGGAAAAAAAACAGAAAAAGAAAGACCAGACAAAAACAAGGACGTCAGGGAAAGTTCAGCCTCCAACACTGACATTTATAGTAAATAGTAAACACTGCCAAATTCCTAGCCAGACAAATATAAAATCTTAATTTATAAGCCTGTTTACCTCAGTATATTATGTGTAGCTTTCAAACAAAAATGACAAGTCATAGTAAGAGACTAAAGAAAGTAGCCTTGACCAACGTGGCTCAGTTGGTTGGGCATCATCCTGCAAAATGAAAGATCCTGTTTGGTTCCCAGCCAGGGCACATGCCTGGGTTGCACCTGGTCCCCCGGTTGGGGCAAGTATGAGAGGTAAGAGATAAATGTTTCTCTCATGCATCGATGTTTCTCTCCCTCTCTTTCTTCCGCACTTCCTATTTCTTTACAAATAAATAAAGAAAATCTTAAAAAATAAAGACAAAAGAAACCAGTCTGTAAACAAAGAGGAAGCATCAGAACCAGACTCAGAAATGGCAAGGATGTTGAAATTATCAGACTGGAAATATAAATCGACTAAAATTAATATGCTGTACACTCCAATGTAAAAAGCAAATAATACGAAAGAGCAGATAGATGTTAGCAGAGACATGGAAACTATAAAGAAAATAAAAAGAAAATGGTAGAAAACCTAAATGTCATAATAGAAATGAAGAATGTCTTTTATGGGCCCATCTACAGACTGAAAACGTCCAAGGAAAGAGGTAGTGAAGATTGAAGATATATGAATTGAAATCTCCAAAACTAAAATAAAAGGAAAAAACAGAAAAATGAACAAAATATCAAAGAACTATGATAAAATTGCAGAAGAAGTAATAGACACATAACAGAAATACCAGAAAGAGAGAAAACACCAGAAGAAATGTTTAAAGCAATATTTAAAGCAACAAGAGAATTTCCCCAAATAAATAAAAGGCAACAAACCATAGATAGAGGAAGCTCAGAAAATACAAAGCTGAATAAATAACCCCAAATCTACACCTAGTAATCTTATACTCCAAGTGAAGAAAATCAAGGAAAAACCTAGAAAGAAGGTAAAGGGAAAAAAAATACCTTATATATAAAGGAGCAAGGATAAGAGTTACATCGAGCATTTCTTTAAAAATCATGCAAGCCAAGAAGAGAGTGGAATGAACTACGTTCATATGCCACGCAACAACATTTTGGTCAACGATGGACTGCATATATGACGGTGGTACACCATATATGCTAGGTATGTAGTAGGCTTACACCATCTAGGTTTGTGTAAGTGCATTCTGTGGTGTTCGCAGAACAAAATTACCTAATAATGCATTTCTCAGAGTATATCCCCATCATTAAGCAACACATAAGTGTATTTAAAGTGTTAAAAGTAATACCAATGTAATAAGGTACTGGTACTACCTGAAAAGTAGTATTGTGTTATTTGAAAGGGGATCTGGATTGCTTGTATACATACATGTACTGTAAAATCACTTATACTGGGTAACCATTAAAAAACATAAAAAAGCTCTGGTCAGTGTGGCTCAGTTGGTTAGGCATCGCCCCTGCAAAGTGAAAAGTCGCCAGTTCAATTCCTGGTCAGGACACACACCTGGGTTGCAGGTTTTGTCTCAGTTGGGGTGTGTGTGAGAAGGTACTGACTGACGTTCTCTCTCACATTGATGTTTCTCTCCTTTCTCCCTCCCTTCCCCTCTCTCTAAAAATAAATAAATAAAAAAGATAAAAATATAGAATTATTGATATGCTAAGGTAGTATAACAAATAGCATCATATGAAATACTCAATTAGTCCAGAGAAGGTCAGAAAAGACTGGAAGGCAAAAATATAAACAAAGACCAAGATAAAAGAATAGAAAAAAAGTAACAGACATGGCAATTATTTTCCCAACTATATCAGTGATCACTTTATAAACATCAATGATCTAAATTCTTCAATTAAAAGACAGAGACTGTCAGAGTGGACCAAAAAAATAAGACTCAACTTCGTGTTGTCTACAAGAAACCCATTTTGAATTTAAAGGCAAATAGAGACAAGGCTGCCAGTCCAGATGGCAGTGTAGGCAAATATGGCTTGCCTCTTTGCACAACCACATCCAAATTACAAATAAAATATAGAACAATTATCACTCAGAAATATCAGAAACAAGTGGGGATTGAGTTGGTGGAAGAAACTCCTGGAGCCCTAAGCAGTTCCTCTTAAAGAACCCACACATGGACTCACCTACTCAGACTCATTCCCTCCGGGCTCTGGCACTGGGGTGGCAGCTTGAGGGGCACCAGTGGCATGCAGTGGGAGGCTGAGGTGTCTGGCATTAAGGCCAGCACAGCCCTTGTTCCTTTTCTGGGCAATTCCCCACAGAGCCGGCAGCCTGGTGCTATATCTGAGACTCCATCAACCTGGTTAACACTGTTTGCCCAACCCTAAAGATCCCCAGAGATGCTGCCCCACCCAACTTAAGGACCCATCCAAACTGCTTTTCCATATGAATGGTTGGTCTTGGCTCATGCTTCATAACTTCCTAAATCCTTTCAAAAAAGCAACAACAGGCCTCAGTGAGCCCCAGGCCCGGCACTAGCAGCAGCCAGCCTAGATTCACAGCTTGACTTTGCCTGGGAATCTACAAGCCAAACGCCAAGTAGCAGCCATCTCAGATGCTTTATAGCTCATGCAGGGTGACCCTGGGCAGAACACAGATGGGGGTTGACCGTGGCCTGTACCACCCAGGAAACCCCAGAGCCTGGGCACTCAGTGGACAGCTACAGACAACATCAGAGCACCAACACCCAGCCCCTGTGGGACATTCACTACACTCAGGGTCATAAAACACATCTTAACATATTGCAAAAATAGAAATCATACAATGTATGTTCTCAGGCCACAGTGGAATTAAAATAGAAACCAACAACAGAAGGATGGCTGGAAAATTTCAAAACATACACACTTGGTGCTTAAATAGCATACTTCTAAATAACACATGGGGCAGGAAGAATCTCAAGAAAAAATTAAAAATACTTTGAATTAGCCCTGACTGGTGTAGCTCAGTGGGTCAGGCATCCTCCCACAAACAAAAAGGTAACCAGTTCAATTCCCAGTCAGGGCACATGCCTGGGTTGCAGGCCAGGTCCCTGGTTGTTAGAGGCAACCAATCGATGGTTCTCTCTCATATTAATGTTTCTCTTCTCTTTCTCCCTCTCTTCTGCTCTCTCTCTAAAAATAAAAAAATTAATTCTTAAAAAAACTAAAAATAGAACTATGTTATGACCCAGTGAATCTAACTTCTGGGCTTTATCTGTAATACAAGAGAGGCAACCATTTGATGCTTTTCTCTCAAATCAATGTTTCTCTTCTTCTCTTTCTCCCTCCCTTCCCCCTCTCTCTAAAAATAAAATAAATAAATTCTTCAAAAAATTAAAAATGACACTGCATTATGATCCAGTGATTCTAACTTCTGGGGATTAATCTGAAGAACCCCAAAACACTAATTTGAAAGAATATATGCACCCTTATGTTCACTGTAGCATTACTTATAATAACCAAGATATGGAATCAACCAAAGTTCCCATCAGCAAGCGAGTGGATAAAAAAAGACAATGGAATATTAGTCAACCATGAAAATGAATGAAATCTTACCATTTGCAACAGTATGGATGGACCTAGAAGTTATTAGGCTCAGTGCAATAAATCAGCCAGAGAGACAAATACCATATGATTTCACTTATATGTGGAATGAAGGAACAGAATAAAGGAATGAAACTGAAACAGACTTCATACAGAGAGTGGACTTGTGGCTGCCAGAGGGGAGGGGATGTTGGGACACTGGGTGAAAGAGGTGAAGAAACCAAGAAGCATAAATTTCTGGCTATAAAATAGTCATGGAGAAGTAAGTGAAGCATGGGAAATATAGTTTAATATTGTGATAACTATGTAAGGTGCCAGTTAGGGTACTGGAAACATGAAGGAAACCCTTTGTAAAGAATATGATTGTATAATCACTAAGGTGTACACCTGAAAACAATACATAATAAAAAAAATAATGATTCCACCAAAAAACTACTAGAACTGGTAAATGAATTTGTAAAGTAACAAGAATCAAAATAAATATCCAGAAATCAGTCTTATTTTTATACAGCAATAACGAACTATCAGAAATAAAAACCGAGAACACAATACCATTTACAATTGCATAAAAAACGCCCCAAAAACGAAGAAATAAATTTAACCACGGATGCAAAAGACCTGTACTCGAAAAATTACAGGACACCAAAGAAAGAAATTGAAGATGCAAATAAATAGAAGTATATACCATGTTCATGGATTGGAAGCATTAACATTATAAAATCTCCATATTACTCAAAGCAATCTATTGATTTGACACAATTCCTATCAAGATACCAATGGTGTATTTCACAGAACTAGAACAAATATTCTAAAAATTTACATGGAACCAAAAAAGATCCTGAATAGCCACAGCAATCTTGAGAAAAAAGAACAAAGTTGGAGAAATCATTCTACCAGATATCAAACTATACTACAAGTCCACAGTAATCAAAACAGCCTGGTAATGACATAAAAACAGACATATGGATCAATGGAACAGAATAGAGAGCCCAGAAATAAACCTATGTCTTCACAGCTAAATAATATTTGACAAAATGAAAAAACACAGAATGGGGTATAGATAGTCTATTCAATAAATGGTGTGGGGAACATTGGACAGATATGTGTGAAGAAATGAAATTAGACCAACATTTTACACCACACACAAAAATAAACTCAAAATAAATTACAGATATCAAAACCATAAAAAACCTAGAAGAAAACACAGGCAGTAAAATTTAGGACATTTCTCATAACAGTATTTTTTCTGATATATCATGAGTGGCAAGGGAATAAAAAGAAAAAAAAAAAGAATGAGACTACATCAATTTGAAATGTTTTTGCACAGCAAAGGAAACCGTTAACAAAATGAAAAGACAACCAACTGAATGGGTGGATTGATAAGGGCTTAATATCCAAAACTTATAAGGAACTTATGAAACTCAACACAAAAAAAACAAACAGTCCAATTAACAAATGGGAAAATTATCTTACTAGACACAACTCTAAAGAGGACATATCAATGGCCATTAGACATATAAAAAGATGCTCAATGTCACTAATCATCAGAGAGATGCAAATTAAAACCACAATGAGATATCACCTCACACTTGTCAGAATGGCTATCATCAATAAATCAACAAACAACAAATGTTGGTGAGGATATGGAGAAAAGGGAACCCTCTCGCAGTGTTGGTGGAAATGCAGATTTGTACAGCCACTGTGGAAAGCAGGTGATACCTTAAAAATTTTAAATGGAACTTCTTTATAGCCTAGCAATTCCATTTCTGAGAATATATCCATAGAAGCCTGAAACACTAATTCAAAAGAATATACGCACTCTTATGTTCATTGCAGCATTATTTACAATAGCCAAGATTTGGAAGGAGCCCAAGTGGAAAGTGGACAAGTGGATAAAAATATGGTGGTACATTCAGACGATGGAATACTACTCAGCCATTAAAAGGAAATCTTACCTTTTGCAATGGCATGAATGGACCTGGAGAATATTACGTTAAGTGAAATAAGGCAGTCAGAGAAAGACAAGTACCATATGATTTCTCTTATATGTGGAATCTAATAAACAACAACAACAAAACCAAAGTGGAGACAGATTCATGGATACAGAGAACAGATTTACAGCTGTCAGAGTAGAGGCGGCGGCAGGCTGCTTGAGAAGAGTGAAGAGATTAAGCAATGAAAAAAAGAGACAACAGTATGGTGATTGCCAAAGGGAAGAGAGTTGGGGGGAGGTAGAACAGTGTAAAGGGGCACAAATGGTGATGGAAGGAGATATGGTATGGTAAACACACAACATACATATAATGTTTTGTAGAATTTTATACCTGAGATCTATTAAATTTAATTAACCAATGCCACCCCCAAAAACTTGATTTAAAAAGAAGAGAGAAGGACTTCCAGCCAAGATGCAGGTATTAGGTAGATATGCTTTGCTTCCTTACACAACCAAAAGAAGGACAAATGCCAATTTAAAAACAAAAAACAACCAGAACTGCCAATGAATCGAACTGTATAAAGTACAAAAAGCAAGGAGATACAGAAGAAACATTCATCCAGACTGGTAGGAGGGGAGGAGATGGGCAGCTGGGGCAAAGACGACACATACCAAGGCAGCGGCAGGCTGACCTGGTGGTTCCACATTCACGTGCGAGGAACCCTGGAGGAACAACTGGAAAGCGAGAGAGACCGTGATAGACCATGTAACCCAGGGCCCCTACAAAGGGAAAGAAACCCTCAAAACCTCTGGCTGTAAAAATCTGTGAGGGTTGCAGTGGCAGGAGAAGTTGCCAGTCTCACAGGAGAGTACGATGGAGGGGCCCACAGGGTCCTGGGTAATACGCAAACCCACCCACCTGGAAATCAGCACCAGAGGGGCCCAATTCACTTGTGGGAAGAGGGGGAAGTGACTGAAAGCAAGGTGAGAGCCAAACAAGCAGCATTGTTCTCTCTCTGACCCCTCCACCACTTTGACCCTTCCCCCACATACTTCCCCCACCACAATGCAGCAAAGTGGGTTGCCCCGCTCTGGTGAATATCTAATACACAGCCCCTTATAATGTAATGGCTGTGCAGAGACAAAGAAATTTGGCCCGAATGAAAGAACAGATCAAAATTCCAGAAAAAGAACTAAGCAACGAAGACAGCTAACCTATCAAATGCAGAGTTCAAAATGCTGGTAAGCAGGATGCTCAGATAAATGACTGAGGTAAAATAAAGGAAGAAGTGAAGGCTATACTAAGTGAAATAAAGAAACATATACAGGGAACCAACAGTGAAGGGCAGGAAACTGGGACTCAAATCAATGACTTGGAACAGAAGGAAGAAATAAACATTCAACCAGAACAGAATGAAGAAACAAGAATTTTTAAAAAATGAGGAGAGGTTTAGGAACCTCTGGGACAATTTTAAATGTTCCAACACCCAAATCATAGGGGTGCCAGAAGGAGAACAGAAGAGGAAGAAATTGAAAACTTATTTGAACAAATAATGAAGGAAAACTTCCCGAATCTGGTGAAGGAAATAAGATATACAAGCCCAGGAAGCACAGAGAATCCAAAAAATGTTGGACCCAAGGAGAAACATACCAAGACATATCATAATTAAATTACCCAACATTAAAGATGAGGAGAGAATCTTAAAAGCAGCAAGAGAAAAGGAGAGAGTTACCTACAAAGGAGTTCCCATAAGACTCTCAGCTGATTTCTCAAAAGAAACCTTACAGGCAAGAAAGGGCTGGAAGGAAGTATTCAAAGGCATGAAAAGCAAGGACCTACATCCAAGATTACTCTATCTAGCAAAGCTATTATTTAGAATAGAAGGGCAGATAAAGTGCCTCCCAGATAAGGTCAAGTTAAAAGAGTTCATCATCACCAAGTCCTTATTATATGAAATGTTAAAGGGACAAAGAGGAAGATCAAAACTAAGAATAGTAAAATGACAACAAACTCACAACTGTCAACAACTGAACCTAAAAACAAAAACAAACTAAGCAAACAACTAGAAAAGGAACAGAATCACAGAAATGGGGATCACATGGAGGGTTATCAGTGGGAAGGGGGAGAGGGGGGAATGGGGGAAAAGGTACAGGGAATAAGAAGCATAAATGGTAGGCACAAAATAGACAGAGGGAGGTTAAGAACAGTATAGGAAATGGAGAAGCCAAAGAACTGATATGTACAGCCCATGGACATGAACCAAGTGGGGGAATGCTGGAGTGAGGTGGGTGCAGGGTGGAGGGGAATAAAGGGGAGAAACAATAGGACAACTGTAAAAACATAATCAATAAAATATACTTAAAAAACAAAGAGAGAAAACCTTAACAAGAAAGAAAAAGAGTATTAGCGGGCTATAGAACAGAATGAAATCTCAGTATTTGTTCAACATGGCTGGACCTAGAGGATATTATTCTATGCGAAATAGGTCAGACAGAGAAAGACAAATACCATATGATTTCACTTGTATGTGGGATCTAAAGAACAGAATAAATGAAGTAACAAAACAGAAAGTAACAGAGTTTGTGTATTATTGAAATAAGATTGTATTAATTGAAACTATTGTTTTATAAATTTAAGATGCTAATTATAATCCGCAGGGTAAAAAACTAAGAAAATAACTACAAATACACAAAAAAGGAAATGAGAAGGTACAATGTATACTACATAAATCAATTAAATATAAAATAAGAAAGTACTGGAGTAAGTAAAAATAGATATGATATATGGAAAAAAACGGTAGAAAGAAAATAGCAGAAGCCTTTCCTTATCTTTACAGACTAAGTTATGTTCCTCAATATTCATATATTGACACCACAATGGCCAGTTCTTCAGAGTGTGACTATATTCGTAGGTAGGATGTTTAAAGAGATAATTACTTTAAATGAAATAATTAGGGTGAGCACTTATCCAATATGACTGTTGTCCTTTTAAGAAGAGATTACGGTCCTGGCTGGCGTGGCTCAGTGGATTGAGCACTGGTCTGCGAACCAAAAGGTTGAAAGTTCGATTCCCAGTCAGAGCACATGCCTGGGTTGTGGGCCAGGTCCCCAGTGGGGGGTGCGCAAGAGGTAACCACACACTGATGTTTCTCTCTGCATCTTTCTCCCTCCATTCCGCTCTCTCTAAAAATAAATAAATAAAATATTTCTTTTTAAAGGAGAGATTAGGACACAGACAGGTAAAGAGGAAAAACCAGGTGAAGGCCGAGGGGAAAAAATGGCCACGTACAAATCATGGAGAAAAGACTAGGAACAGATCAACTCTTCCAAAACTTTGATCTCAGACTTATAGCCTGCAGACCTGTAAGAACATAAATTTCTGTTGCCTAAGCCACTTACTCCATGGTACTTTATTAAGGTAGCCTCGGGAAACTAATACATTATTATTAATCTCTTTAAATGAAAACAGACTGAATTCTCAATTAAATGGTAAAGATTTGCAGAATGGATTAAAAAAGATGTTCAATTTATATGCTGTCTATATGAGACTCAATTTATATTCAAAGATACAAACAGGTTGAAAGTTACAGAATGGAAAAAGATATTCCATGCAAATAATAACCAGAAAAAGTTCTGGGGTGGCTATAAAAATATCAGACAAAATAGATTTTAAGTAAAAAAAAATTACAAAAGAAAAAGATGGACAGTATAGGTCTTAATATACTAAGGTTGCTATATAACAAAATATCATAGAGTGGATGGCTTAACCAACAGACATTTATTTCTCACAGTTCTGGAGGGTCAAAACACTTAAATCAGACTGACCATGGTTGGTTGGGTTCTGATGAAAGCCCTTTTCTTGGCTTGCAGCAGCTGTCTTCTTGCTGTATTTTCACATGGAGGAGAAAGAGAGCAAGCTCTCTGTTTTTTTCTTATAAGGGCACTAATTGTGTCAGGAGTATCTCACCCTTATGGCTTCATCTAAACCGAATTATCTCACAAAGGCCAAAGTACTATCTGCTTCCAAATACAAACAGATTGGGGAGGAAGGCTTTCAACATATGAATTCTGGGATGGGGGGCACAAACATTGATCCTATAACAATATAGAGTGGTACCTCAGTACTCGTCATTAATTCATTCCGGAACTCATGATGAGTGCCAAAATCACGAGTACCCAACTGTTCACAAGCTACCGTTAGACTGACATGTGGCCCTGTTTCACTGCGAGAGAGGGGCACTGAGTGCTGAGCAAAGATTGAGTGCTGAAACATATTCTTCTTGTCAAAATGCAATGAGTACTGGGTTTGGTGAGTTCTGAAGCTGGTGAGTACTGAGGTATGACTGTATATAGATAAAACAAATCTATTATAAACATATACATAACTAACAAAACTGTAAAATATATGAGGCAAAAATTGAAAAACTGAAGGGAGAAATAGTTCTACGATAATAGTTAGAGACTTTAATACTTCACTTTCAATAATGGGTATAATTATAGAGAAGATTGATAAAGAAATATAGAGTTTGAACATTACCAATCAACTAGACCCAAAAACATACAGAACACTCCACAACAATAGAGTACAAATTATTCTCAAGTGTACATGCAGTATTCTCCAGGATGGGCCATATTTTATGTCACTATACAAGCCTCAAGGTATTTAAAAAGATTAAAATCATACAAAGTATCTATTCCAATAACAATGCAATGAAACTAGAAATCATAAGACAAGGAAAACAACACCACATTCATGTTGTGTGACTGAAGGAATGAATAGTCTCCTACCACTGAACATCATTCTCAACTTAGCAAGTATTATATATACCCAAAAAAGGGTAAAGGTTACAAGTAATTTCAAATTTAAGGATGGTGGCATGATGAAGCCTGAAAACTGACTACAGTACCACATTTGTTTCATTGGTAAATATAAGAACAGGTAAATGAAAATCTTTATTTCATATATCATGTAGCCATAGAATCTGACCAAAGCCAAGAGAGACTAGGAGGATCTCAGGGCACCCTTATCTCTATTTCTTTTCTTCCACTTCATTTGCTAGAAAAAATGTCCAGGAAGTACACTAGCTAAAAAAAAATAAACAACAACAAAAACAGTTCATAAGGCAGACTGTTTACAAAGAAGTTCTTTTCTTAGAAACATTTTACAATCATTGGTTCACTCAGCAACCTTGTGAAATATGGCAGAATAATCATATTATTTCTATTTTATCTTGTGAAGAAACAGACATGACTTCCACAAAGCTAGTTACCGCATTAGAGACAGTTAGAGACAGCTAGAGCAGGAAGACAAACTACAGCTCACTATCTGACTTGCTGCCGGTTTTTGTAACTGAAGTTTTACTGGAACAAAGCAATATTCACTTATTTACATATTGCTTAGTGCTGCTTTCACACTAAAACAGCAGTGTTGACTAACTACAACTGAGACTTCTGACCCACAAAGCTTAAAAGTATTTAGTGTTTGGTCTATTAAGAAAATCTTTGCCAGCCCCCACTACAAAATTAAAACTCAGTGAGTTGACTGTTTATCATACCATTTATCCTGATGTTTGTCTTAGGAATAGGAACATTTTTTTAGGAATAAGAAATGTGACCTAAGAAACACGATGTGAAGAGAACACAGAATTACAAGAAACAGCAACAAATTAAAGCAAAAAAAAAAAAAAAAAAAAAAAGGATTATTTTTCTGGTTGTGCCATTTACTGTGTGACACTTATAAAGTCACTTCACCACTCTGGATCTCAGTTTCCACACCTGAAAAATTAAGGGATTTGGACTACATGAATGCTAATCATCTTTCCAATTAAACTATTATAGTCTATACCAGCAATTTTCAATCTTTTTCACTTCATGGCACACAAACTAATTACTAAAATAATGTGGCACACCAAAAATATATTTTTTGCCAATCTGATAAAAATAGGTGTAATTTTGTTTCATTCACACCATATGGCTATTGTTGTGTTGGACATTGTCATTTTTAATTTGACAACCTAAGAGAAAAGAGGTCAGTACCTCTGACTAAACAGTCAGGTATTGCATGTTTTAAAAATTCTTGCAGCACACTGGTTGAAAATTGCTGATCTACAAAACTTAGTTTATAGGTTAGGAAGCAATAGTGAAGGCATAAAGATTCTTAAAATGTTGTATTTTATTTTTTATTTCTCCAGGTGGATGAAAAAGCAGTGAGACACCTTAATTCTCTTCATCATCACAACAATCTTAAAAGTAAGTAATATTATCTTGATTTTATAGGTGAGGAAACTAAGGTTTTAGAAAGGACAGTGTCTTGAAAAAGGTTACCAGCACAAGGTTATTGTTTCATTGTCTAGTGTGTTAACCAACATAGCATGTACAAAATCAAGGGCTATAACTGTAAAGTGTACAGAGTAAGGCAGATAATGTAAATTCTGACTGGTTCTGTGGGGAACCAGAGACTACATTTCCTGTTTAAAGGGAGCAGCTGTCACTCAGCTAAGCTAATTGCTGAAATATTGTCATATGGGTCCAATATTGCCAGATATTTAGATTTTACAAGAGAAGTTAGATGTCTCAATTTTTATTTTAAGTATTCCAATTTTAAATGCTGGTAATTAATTTAAATGTTTAAAAAACAAAGTTGGCTGTATTTGGTGCACACGATGATAGTCTGTAAATATAAACTTTATTTTATGTCTGATCTTACTTATTTGTTGCTTAGAAAATCTCATTTTTGAGTGGACCCAGACTTGGAGGTAGAAGCTCTCAAAGAGGACAGCCTACAGCTCTCAGCAGTCTGTTCCTGGCATTTTTGTTTGGCTTCCTTCATGCTCTTAGCCAAAAGTTTAGCATACTCTGGCCTTTTCCTAATTTTTCTTAATATGTTGCTTCTTCAGAGAAACATGCCAATGTTTGTCTTGTAGGATGTGTGGAGTAACAAGATGCTGAATCTTGAGTGTATTGGTCCTAGGTTTCTTTTTTAAAAGAATATTTTATTTATTTATTTTTCGAGAGAGGTGAAGGGAGGGAGAAAGAGAGGAAGAGAAACACCAATTGGTTGCCTTTCACATGCCCTCAGCTGGGGATCTGGCCCACAACCAAGGTATATGTCCTGACTGGGAATCGAGGCAGCAACCTTTTGGTTTGTTGCCTGGTACTCAATACACTGAACTATACCAGCCAAGGCAGTCCTAGGTTTCTTACCATCTTTGTTTAGGGACTTTTTCACAACATATTGGTGGACATCATCTTTAGAGAGATTGAAAAGTTTGTGGATTCCGCTAGCTCTTTTGAGCCTTAGGCGACAAGGCACGCTAGTATCTGTGAGACCAGAAGTATCATTCTCCCCTTTTTTACACTGACCAAGTTAAGAACAGTGAGATTGGCATTCACACTGCAACCCTGAACAGATTCGAGCTTTCTCTCTCTAGTCCTCCTTGGTCTATAACAGGAATGCCCCTTACTAATTAGCAGGTGAACACAGCTATGGGTCAAGACACCCTGCTTCATGGGGTAACCTTGTTTGTCATTCTTACCACTGATTCGAACCATATAACCCTCCCATTCATCACCCAGAGTGTCAGCAGCAACCTCTGTGGCCAAACACTTCTTATAAAAGGTACGAAGTTTGCATTCATAGTCCACTTCAATAAGTTTCTAGCAGCCATTAGCTGGAAAAGAGATGTTCTGCTTCATCCTGAAGCAGCTGACGACCTCCAAGGCTCCATAAAAAAGAGCATAAACTTTTTTTAATTGAAAGATTAGTGATTTAAGAATATACAGATACCTCAACTTCAATGTGAATTCTCCATTAACCTAAGTACTGGGGAATAGGGAGAAATCATAGCATCAGTATCAATCTCATTTTCCATTGAATACCCTATCAGAAGTACTCATAAAATCCCATGATTTAAAAAATTGCTTCTCTTTATTTCAAGGCCTTGTGATGAAGGTGTTTAACACACAAGAAGTAACCAGTTCACCAGAAAAAAAAGACAGATCCTGGGTAATATTAAAATGAAAAGATCTGTTCTTAAGTAATATAATTAATGCCTATTGAAGCTTTAAAAATAATGGGGATGGATAGGAGTTATTGATTTGTAACTTTTAAAAGACATGGCAGTTTGGGAAAGAAATTTATGTTGTCTTTTTTTAACTTATAGAAAATCATTTGAGAGTACTGTACATGCTTTGACAAACAATAAACTAAGCTATATTTAAAGTAAAGTGCTGACCTACTGATAGTTACCAAGGGAATCAATAAAGTGTTTAAATTTTCCATTAAAAAAGCCATAGGTGTGACAGTATTTTATTATATTATTTTTAAGTAGTCATTAAGGAGAGCAGGAGAAAGATGTAAAGGAAGAAATGAGTACATCTTTAGAATTTTTTGGCCTATATGAAATAACTGAACCACTAATCATACCCACACAAGATGCTGTGATTTTGAATACAGTTCAGTAAGTTAATTATTCTTTAAAAGTTTAAATAAAATCATCAATGTGGTATAGGAAAAAGAAATTTAAGTAAAATGAATTAATTTTTCTCACTGGAGTCAATTAAAAAGTTTAAAGATATTTTCCCACTGGGGAAAAAACATTCAAAGACTATAATAAAATGTTAAGAAGATGAGATCAAGACAGTAGCCTTAAATTCATGACAAAACTACTAATGTCGTATTAGAATGCTGTTTCAACATGTTCAAAACTAAGCAGGATTCCGGCCCCCCACAAACTTTTTAGTTTGCTCTCACTCTTCTTTTCTTCAGATCAGAAGAATCTCTCCCATTTACACATAGCTTGGAAATGCTTTAAATCATAATTTTGGGTTTTGTAAAAAGAATAAGTAGCCTAATTACATTTATATTTATCTAAGTACTCCACTAACATTGCTCTTATTTAAAATGATGGGAACTCACATGAAGTGATGAAATGTTGATAAAGGCTGGACAAATTCCTTAATCTCTCTGTCCCAGAGCTTATCTCTTCAATAAGGATAGCATTGCTGTGAGAATTAAATAAATCATACAACATACTTGGCACATAGCAAGTGTTTAACAAAGATTAGTTTTTATCATTATTATATAATAAAATGGTTACTCACTCTTTTGTTGAGACAAATAACAGGCCACAGGCTGCAACCCAGTGTGCAACAACAGCAGAGACAACCACATAGCAGCCATTTCACATTGACTGGGAGAGCCTTTTTCAAACATGCATTCACACGGCCAATGCTGGTCTTAAACTCTTCAGGGGCCACCTACAACAAGGGTACAATCTTAAAAGTTTGTGGGCAACTTTCCACTACTTATCTCTAAACCTAAAGAAAACATTTGTCTTATTACAAATACTTTAAGGTATTACATGTTTAAATATATTTCCTTTCTACCTTCCCCAATAAATATGTATTACATATGCCTGGGTGACATTAGAAAGCAAAACAATATAATTTCATGTTTACAGAATTTATTCTGATGTTCGAAAACAATCTTCTGAAATTACCAACAATAAAATTGGTGGTAAAGGATACCCATCAGTTTTCTTACCAAATATTCTCAATATTAAGGCAATATTATTTATAGTTTCCAGTCACTCTGACTAGCAGCTGAGTAAGATTTGAACCTATATACTACCAGAGGAAATGGAATTAAAATGAAATGTTAGCAATATTACTGGATATGTTTGAAAAGACAACTCTCAACCCTTTTCTCCCTGGCAAATTTGTAACATAACAACTTTAACACTTGCCATTATTTCCACTGTTTGTAGGTAAAAGCTACACTAATAAAAGCCTCTGAGGAATTATATTCAAGGACTAGTCTTAAGACATGGTGGGTGGAGTGACTCTCAGCCAACCAGCCAGAGGGAAAGACCCACCAAAGAACAACCAAACAATAATCAAAACCCAATTACAACCACAGAGTTGACATGAACGGCATAAAGGGCATCCCAGGAGCATCAAGTTCAACAGATGAAGGAGACTGTACCATTGAATCTCACAGGTCAGATACCATAGAAGTTCACACCACAAAGTCACAGAGTCAAAACAGATCAATTTAAGAAGCAGAAAAAACATGAGTCTCCCTTAAAATGGGAAGACAAAGAAACAACTCCCAATTAAAAAGAAAGGAGGAATTCCCAAAAAGAGTGCTAAATGAAATACAGGCAAGTAAACACTCAGATATTGAGTTCAAAACAATGGTTATAAGGAAGATCAATGAGCTCAGTGAGACCTAAAAAGAACTCCAGGGAAGCTACAGGGAACTTACTGTGAACTACGCCAGCATGAAAAAGGACACAGAAACTATCAAGAAGAGCCAGGAGAAAATGAAAGGGAAAATTTCTGAAATGAAAAACACAGTAGAAGGAATTAAAAGCAGGTTAGATGAAGTAATGGATCGAATCAGTGAGCTGGAGATCAAGGTAGAAAATTCACAGAGAGAGCAACAAAATGAAAAAAGTCTCAAAAAGAATGAAGAGGGTTTAAGGGAGCTGCAGGACAACATGAAACATAATAATATCTGTATAATAGGAATACCAGAAGGAGAAAAAGAGGAGTAAGGGGTAGAAAACCATATTGAAAAAGTAATGACAGAAAACTTCCCTAACTTGATGAGAAAAAGTCAAGCAAGCCCAGGAAGCACAGAGGATCCCAATCAAGGTGAATCCAAAGAGGCTCATTCCAAGACACATCAAAATAAAAATGGCAAAATTTAAAAACAAAGAGAGAATATTAAAGGCAGCAATGGAGAAACAGCTAATAACATAAAAGGCAGCCCTGATAAGGCTAGCAGCTGATTACTCACCAGAAACACTACAAGCCAGAAGGGAAGAGCAAGAAATATTCCAAGTAATGAAAAGCAAAGGCCTACAACCAAGACTACTCTACCCAGCAAGACTCTCGTTTACAATGGAAAGCATAAAAAGGAGCTTCCCAGACAAAAAAAAGAAAAAAAAAGAGGCTAAAATAACACATCGCCACCAAACCAGCATTGTAAAGGGACGGCTCTAAGAATACAATGAAAAAGCGAGAGAGAGAGAACACAGGTACAAAGGGGTAAAATGGCAATGAATAAGTACTTATCAATAAAAACCTTAAATGTAAATGGATTAAATGCTCCAATGATAAGACATAGGGTAGCTGAATGGATAAGAAAACATGACCCGCACATATGCTGCCTACAAGAGACCCATCTCAGAATAAAAGACCTACAGAGACCTAAAGTAAAGAGTTGGAGAAAAATATTCCAAGCAAATGTACAGGAACAAAAGCTGGGGTAGCAGTACTTATACTAGACAAAATAGATTTCATAACAAAGGCCATAAAAAGAGACAAAGGAGGACATCATATAATACTTAAGGGAACAATCACTCAAGAAGATATAAACGTATATGCACCCAACATAGGAGCACCAAAATGTATAAGGAAAACCTGGAGAATTTCAAGAAAGATAGTGACAGCAACACAATCATAGTAGGGGAATTTAACACTCCACTGTCAACAATGATAGATCTTCCAAGCAAAGAATCAACAAGGATATTGTGGCACTGAACCACAATCTAGATCAAATGGACTTAATTGATGTATACAGAACCTTTCACCCCAAAGAAGCAAAATATACATTCTTTTCAAGCACACATGGAACATTTAAAAAAATTAGACCAGATGGTAGGTCACAAAACAAACTTCAACAAACTCAAGAAAACTGAAATCATATGAAGTGTCTTCTCAGATCACAATGGCTCAAAACTAGAAAACCTTCCTCAAGGAAAAAATTCAAAATCATTCAAATTCATGGAGACTAAATAACATGCTATTAAATAATGAGTGGGTTAACAGTGAGATAGGGAAGAAATCAAAAAGTTTCTGGAAACAAATGAAAATGAACACACAAAAGCCCAAAACCTATGGGACACAGTGAAGGAAGTCCTGAGAGGGAAGTTCATAGCAATACAGGCCTACCTAAAAAATATAGAAAAATTTCAAATAAACGCCCTAACCCTACATCTACAAAAACTGGAGGAAAAACAACAAAGTCCAGAGCAAGTAGAAAGACAGAAATAATCAAGATCGGAGCAGAATTAAATGACATGGAGACTAAAAGAACAATTCAAAGGATCAATGAATCCAGAAGCTGGTTCTTTGAAAGATAAACAAAATAGACAAGTCTTTAACCAGATGAATCAAGAAAAAAAGGGAGAGGACCCAAATAAATCAAATCAGAAATGAACAAGGAGAAATTACAATCAATATCACAGAAATACAAAGGATTATAAGAAATTACTAAGAAAAACTATATGCCAAGAAATTTGACAACCTGGGTGAAATGGACAAATTTCTAAAAATATATAATTTTCCAAAACTAAATCAAGAAGAAACAGAAAGCCTGAATAGACCAATAACAATTAGTAGAATTGCAGTAGTAATCAAAAAACTCCCAGCACACAAAAGCCCTGGACTGGACAGCTTCACAGGTGAATTTTACCAAACATTTAGGGAAGAGCTAACTCCTATCCTTTTCAAACTATTTCAAAAAATTCAAGAAGAGGGAAGACTCCCAAACTCTTTTTATGTGGCCAGTATTATCCTAACTCCAAAACTAGGGAAAGACACAACAAAGAGAGAAAACTACAGGCCAATATTGTTTATGAACATAGATGCTAAAATCTTAAACAAAATATTTGCAAACCAGATTCAGTAGTACATCAAAAAGATCACACACCATGATCAAGTGGGTTTCATCCCAGGGATGAACGGATGGTATAATATTTGCAAATCAATAAACGTAATAACCATATAAACAAAATAAAGACAAAATCACATGATCATATCAATAAACGTTGAAAAAGCATTTGATAAAGTACAGAACTCATTTATGACAAAACCGCTCAGTAAAGCGGCAATAGAGGGAGCGTTCCTCAACATAATAAAGTCCATCAATGAGAAACCTATAGCCAACATCATATTCACTGTGCAAAAACTAAAACCTTACCCCCTAACAACAGGAACAAAACAAGGATGGCCGCTCTTACCACTTTTATTCAACATAGTAGTGGATATTCAGTCACAGGGATCAGACAAGAAAAGAAATAAAAGGCATCCGAATTGGAAAAAGAGAAAGTAAAACTGTCATTATTTGCAGATGACATGATAGTATACATAGAAAACCCAATCAGCTCCATCAAAAAACTACTCCATCTAATAAATGAGTTTGGCAAAATAGTGGGATACAAAGTCAATATTCAGAAAGCAAAGGTATTTTTGTATACCAACAATGAAGTATCAGAAACAGAAACTAGGAAAAAAATCCAATTTACTATATAGCAAGAAGAAAAATAAAGTACCTAGGAATAAATTTAACCAAGGAGGTAAAAGGCCTGTACTCGGAAAACTATAGAACACTGAAAAACAAATTAAGGAAGGTACAAATAAATGAAAGCATATGCTGTGCTCATGGATCAGAAGAATTAACATCATTTAAATATCCATACTACCCAAAGAATCTGTAGATTCAACACAATTACTACTAAAATACTAATGACATATCATAGATCTAGAAAAAATATTCCAAAAATTTATATGGAACCAAAAAGACCCCAAATAACTTCAGCAATCTTGAGAAAGAAGAACGAAGTTACAGGGATCACAATACCTGATATAAAACTATACTACAAGTCCACTATAATCAAAATAGCCTGGTACTGGCACAAGAACAGACACACTGCTCAGTGGAACAGAATAGAGAGCTCAGAAATTAACCATTTTCTCCATGTTGAGTTAATATGTGACAAAGGGGGCATGAGCATACAAGGGAGTAAAGATAACTTCTTCAACACATGGTTTTGGGAGATCTGGACTGGTACATGGAAAAAAATGAAACTTCACCTCCAACTTACACCATAGAGAAAAATAAACTCAAAATTGATAAAAGACTTGAACATAAGCCACGACACCATAAAAATCCTAGAGTAAAACATAGGCAGTAAAATTTCAGATATCCCATGCAGCAATATTTTTGCTGATACATCCACTAAGGCAAGGGAAATAAAGGAAAAAATAAAGAAATAGGACTACATCAAATTAAAAAGCTTTTGCACAGCTAAAGAAAACATTATCAAAAAGAAAATGGAACCAACTGTACGGGAAAACATGTTTGTCGACGATACCTCAGACAAGAGTTTGATCTCCAAAATATATAAAGAACTCATATGACTCAATGCCAGGAAGACCAACAATCCAGTTAAAAAATGGGCAAAGGCCCTGAAAAGACACTTCTCCAATGAAGACACAGAGAGGGCCCAGAGGCACATGAAAGGATGCTCAGCATCACTAGCTATCAGAGAGATACAAATTAACACAATGAGATACCACCTCACACCGGTCAGAATGGTCATCATAAACAAATCAACAAACAAGTGCTGGCGAGGATGTGGAGAAAAGGAAACTCTAGTGCATTACTGGTAGGAAGGCAGACTGGTGCAGCCACTGTGGAAAACAGTATGAAATTTCCTCAAAAAACTAAAAATGGAACTGCCTTTTGATCCAGAGTTTCCACTGCTGGGTTTATAACCTAAGAATCCCGAGTTACCAATTCAAAAGAAGTTATGCACCCCAATGTTCATAGCAGCATTATTTACAATAGCCAAATGCTGGAAACAGCCTAAGTACCCATCAGTAAATGAGTGGACCAAAAAACTGTGGCACATTTACACAATGGAACATACACAGCAGAAAGAAAGAACTCTTGCTCTTTGTGACAGCATGGATGAACTGGAGAGTATTACGCTATGTGAAATAAGTCAGGTGGCAAAAGACAAATACCATATATCACCACCTATAAGTGGAACCTAATGAACAAAACAAACAAACAAGTAAAATAGAACTAGAGCCGTGGAAATAAGGAACAAACTGACAATGACCAGAGGGAAGGGTAGAGGGGGATAACATGGGAAAAAAGGGAAAGGGCCTACTTAAAGAACATGTATGAATGACCCATGGACATGGACAGCGGGGTGGGGACTGACTGTGGGAGCAGGGGCTGAGCTGGGTGGACTGGGCAGGGGAGAACAACGGGGAAAAATTGGGACAACTGTAATAGAACAACAATGAAAAAAAAAAAGAACTGGTCTTAGTGCTCAGCATAAAATGGCCTCACGATGAAAAATTTGAAAGTCGAAAAGTCATTATACAAGTTTAATATTTTTAATTACTACCTCCATTCCTGGAAGTGGTTGCTTGTGCTTCTCTGTAAACAATGACAAAGTCAGTTCAAAGACAAGAGCATGATAATCAGATTTATACCAAAAATTATACGTGAAAGTTATACAGTTCAAGGGTATACTAAAGATACTTCGATTTCAGTGAAATCACATTTCTGAAATACGAAATTATTCCCTTTGATTTAGAAAGCTGTCAGATAGTAAAATCTAGCCAGCATCTGGCTGTGAAAGCAAAACTTATGAAACTGTTAGAAAGAAGCTGTTGTAAAATAAATCCCCAATTAGCATGTTTGGTATAAAACATACAGAGCTTTACAATTCTAAGTAAAAAATCTACTAGAGGAATGAATTTATTAAATTTTTGTCTTTTAATCAACACTATAAAACATACATCTATTAGTAGATGTTAGAAAGATACATGACCACAGAACTGAGCACCATCATGATTAAAACATTAATTATATTAGTTTTATTAGAATCATTCATGCCACTCAATGAGGTTAATTGCTTAATCCATAAATTTTATTTTCTTCCTAATATGTTAACTAACAATTGTGAAATTGTGAGACTCAAAGTTTGTTTTAACATGGGTAAAGTAAATTAATTTTGTATTCCATCTAGATGGTTGGCAATATGATGTAAAGACAGTTAATGAATAAAAAGAATTCCAATTAAAAGACTACATTTCCAAGGCAAATAAGAAAATAAATTCAGAGAACCATGACTTATAACTGAAAATATTAACACTAACAGGCTAAGCACGTTAGACAATAAATCAAGACCTGAGTTTTAGTAATTTATTATCTATAACAAATATAAGGCAAATTCATTGAATTCTTCTGAGTTTTAGTTTCCCATCTATATAAAACAACAATAACAGTCGTTGTTTTATATACCTCATGGGGAATGGAAATTATACTTTAGAAAGAACCTCCTGACTGGAATGCTTTGAAAAAGGAAGTCAGTGTATCCTATGTCTGGTTAGATTTAGAGAAAGAAGAGCAAAGCTCTTTTGCATGACGTCTCACTCAAACAACTTGGCTACACATTTAATTATAAACAAAAGGACAATCTGCTACACTTTGAATTCAAATTCAATTCAGTTCTTCAGAGCAAAAAAGATATTCTTTTTATTTTATTTTCAAAGCAAGTTTTATAAGAGTTTGAGTTTATTTGACCCAAACTGAGGACATGCCATGAGGCAAGATGTTCCTAAAAGATGTTCTTTTTTAAAGTATCTTTGACATCCCTTTATTTTTAGTCTCTATGTGTCTTTCAATCTCATGTAGATAATATATGTAGGGGTCTTGTTTTCTTTTTTTTTTAATCTATTCAGTCACTCTATGTTTTTTCAATGGAGCACTTAGTCAACTTCCATTTAAAGTAATTATTGATAGATATGTGCTTATTGCCATTTTAATTGTTTTCATGCTAGATTTTCGTGGTTGGCCTACTATCTTTATGTTTGCCTTTATTGGTCAGATTTTTTTCATATATTTTCTTATTTCCAGTTTTGGCCTTTTAAACAAAAAGACTTCAAAACAAAGGCTATATAACAAGGGACAAAGAAGGACCCAGCAATTCCACTTCTAGGTGCTTATCTGAAGAAAAAGAAACAATTCAAAAAGATATGTGCACCTCTATGTTTACTGCAGCATTATTTACAATAGCAAAGCTACTGAATCAACCTAGGTGTTCATCATTAGGTGAAGGGGTAAAGATGTGGATGTGTGTACACATGCACATATACACTGGAATATTACTCAGCCTTGAAAAAGAAAATAAATCTTGCCATTTGCTACAACATGGAAGACCTAGATGGTATTATGTTAATTGAATCTAAGTCAGAGAAAGACAAATACTGTATCATTTCACTTCGGTGTGGAATCTAAAAAACTAAAGAAATGAACAAACAAGCCAATCCCTAGATACAGAAAAACTGATAATTGCCAGAGGGTTGGGCAGTGCAGGTATGGGCAACAAGATTAAGGGGATTAAGAGTTACAAACTTATAAATAAGTCATGGTGATGTAAAGTACAACATAGGGAATATCAATAATATCACAATAACTTTGTGTGGTGACAGATGGGTAGTGGACTTTTTGTGGGGATCACTTTGTAAGGTTTATAAATGTGAAATCTCACTATGTTCTACACCTGAAACGAATATAATGTTGTATGTCAGCTCTAGTTTAATTCAAAAGAGCTTTACATTTCAGAATTAAATTTAGACATGAAAAAAAGACCCATGGTATCAAGTTGCTATCTCAAGATTTGCCTCCAAACAGTAATATTCAATTTCTTTTTTTCCTAGTGAATCACTGAGCAACCAAATAGAAGTTAAAATAATGAAAATATATTGATAGGTTTAGCTCTAATCTGTAATATAATATTGCTATCAATTCTCTATAAATTGTGTATCTAGAAATCCTAAAACATTTTTAAAACATGGCAAATTTTGATATAAACAAATATAAATCATAAAATTATTAAATCTTTCTGACATCGGGGCTGTCAGCTCTTGGTAATTGAGTTCAACAAAGAAAGAATTCAGAACCAAGAACTCTGGCACAAAAGGAGGTTTATTTAGCATGTGAAGTGAAAGTACACTAGAAGAGAAGATTCAAATGGACTGCTCAAAGAGCTGCCTTGGCTTTTTAGAAAGAAAGTCACTGAGGTAGAAGAAGGAAGCCAGCTGGGCTGTGTGGACTACAGAGGCAAAAGGAGGACCCTTGGAGACAGGTTAAGGGGGTTAACCTGTGATGAAGTGCCATTGCCCGCTGCTCCCCTGGTTGCAAGTCTCCCAGAGACCATTAGAGCTTATGAGAAAGAAAGCAAAGATAGTGCACCTGAACGAAGAAGGGGAGGAAGGTGTGGGTGTGCTCGAGGGAAAGCAAGTGCTGGGTCCTTTGTTTTAAGGGTTTTTTATCTGTTTTCCAAAGGTAGGAATTTCAGGGGGTGTCCCAGGGGAGAATCTCAATAGAATATTCATCAGCTTTCCAGGTGTGTCCTTTAACATGCTAATTCATCAAAATGAGTGTATAGGGTCAGGGTTGGGGTCTGTACTGATTGGTTGGTGCTAGAGTAAGGGGTCATTGGTCATTACATCTGGTCTTGATGCAGCCATGGCATCACTTTGTCTGGTTTTGCTGCTTTTCTGGGCCTGGAGCTAAAACAACTGAGGCCTAGATGTGATCTCTAATTTGACCAAAACTCTGTCTCTGTGGCCAGCAGCCCTGAGGCTTTGTTCCTAAGATTATTTGATGTTGATCAGAACCTCATTGTCCTGGGGGCTTAATGGATAATGGAGTGGACATGCAAAAGGGAAGGAGACAGGTGTGTCAGAGTACTGGATGAGGCCAGTTTGAATCAGCTATCTGTCTCAGTTTCCCCATTCTACTTGCCAAGGAATTTCCCTAGCTTCTTACTATCCTGACTCATTTCCATTTACAAGCTTAAGTGCTTATAATTAAAATTTAAATTTTTATTTAAAAATAAGGTTTTAATTTAAGATACATAAAATTTGTTTTAAAATTTGTCTTTCATTACATGCTTGTGGAAGTGAATTAACAAAAACATTTCTAAAATGTGGCAATTTTCCTTCTTCCTCACCAATACTTTACCCTTTTAACACATACTAATCTCAATTTATACCTTCTTACCATGGCCAAATTAAAAACTAGAATACTCAAGTTATTGAAATGAGAATTCAGATTTTTTAAAATTTGAGTATAACCCTGGCTGGTGTGGTTCAGTGGATTGTGTGCCGACCTGTGAATCAAGGGGTTGCCAGTTCACTTCCCAGTCAGGGTACATGCCTGGGTTGCGGGCTGGGTCCCCAGTAGGGGGTGCGCAAGAGGCAACCACACATTGATATTTCTCTCCCTTTCTGTCTCCCTCCTTTCCCCCCTCTCTAAAAATAAATAAATAAAACCTTTTAAAAAACATTTAAAGAAATAAAAATTTGAGTATAGTTGGTATACAGTATTATTTTAGTTTCGGGTGTACAACATAGCGATTAGATATTTATATATCTTATGATGTGATCACCACATTAAATCTAGTAAGCATCTGTCCCCATGAAAAATTATCACAATATTATATACTGAATTTCTCTTCATATTTTCACCCATTGTTTCGCCCCCTTCCCTTTTAGCAACCAACAGATTTTTTTAAAGTAATAAAATAAATATATTAAAAAGAAAACTTACTAAAATTTCAAACAATAAACTAAAATATGCATCTTGATTTTTAAAAAGAAGCCAGGATTGTCTTTGAAAAAAATCTATTTGAGTAACAATAAAAGTGATAAAACAAAGATCAAGGTATAGGAAATGAGAACTGGTTAACTACTGATTTTAAACAATGTGAAAGAAATGCTTAGTTAGCTGTGTAGAATCAGAGTTAATGAAATAAAAAAGGAGGGAGAAGGAGAGGGAGAGAAACATCAATGTGAGACACTTCAATTGGTTGCCTTTTGTATGCACCCCAACTAGGGACTGAACCTGCAACCTAGACAAGTTCCCTGATCAGGAATCGAACTGGTGACCTTTCACTTTGCAGGTTGGTGCCCAAACAACTGAAACACATGGGCCAGGGCAGGGTCATAAAATTTTATAATAGGATACGAGGGACTCTGTAAAAAGAAGAAAACCTAAGCAAAACTCAGCAGGACTGATCTGTCTCCTTCAATCAAGAGGGACATAATCCTCAATTGCTTGTCATATTGGATCACAAAAATAAAGGTTGATTTTATGGCTTACAGTTCCTAACACTGCACACTAATCTCCCCATAACACCATTTAATGGTTTAAGCTGAGGATCAGAAATTTACTTGTGTCCTAAAATTCGATGTATCTTTCATTTTCTGGTCACCAGAATCTGTCTGTATACGCCTGCTTGATATGTTCTGACATGACAGGAGGACTTATCTTTAGTGAAATGATAGACACAATCTTTTCTGCATTTAATATAAGAAACTATCTTTATTTATATTTATTATATTTTTTATGCTTGCATTATATTGTCTTTATTTTTTAATTTTTATTGTAATTTTCCCACTACTATTTAGTGCCCTTTTACCCCATGCTCCTGCAATCACCAAATTGTTGTCCATGCCCATGCTTTATTTATATTTAAAGTATTAACACATAAGCACAAAATTAATATTGAACCACAGAGCTTATCAAAGTGGTTTTTTATGTTTTCAGAATGTACTCTACTCAATTTCACTTAGTTGAGGCATAAAAGCTATTTAGAATCTTATTCATGCTGAAAGACAGATTTTGTAAATGGTAGGCTCATTTTTCTACTTTAGCTAATGCATTTATTCATTTTTACATATTTTTACACAAATTCTGCTAAATCTGGAGTTCAGACCTTTATTTTTTCTTTTAGTTTTTTTCCTGGTACATGTAAATTCTTTTTCCTCTTCCCCCTAGTTATCAGAGAAGCATTTTGATAATCCAAAATAACCTATACAAATGAAACAGTGCCTACTGGAAAAAAATTATTTCCTTAAAGAGAAAATGAATAAAGGTAATATTACTACCATGACTTAAAAATCAGACTTTTAGAATTCTTCTTGGTGCTTTTTAAAAAAATTGCCAAACACTAAACTAAGAAAAACATCATGGTATCATTTATGCCTTATCCAATATATAAAAATTTTTGTGCACTTTAAATAATTCTCACTAGAATAAAATATCCAATCATTATGATATGTGCTACAAAAATGGTCACCTGAAAAAAATGGATGTATTTAAGAATAGTGCATGTCCAGATCATTTAAGTTGTCTGCAAGCATAATAAAACAGCTTCAAATTCTTACTCCTCTAGTTTAAAAAACTGTACTTTTGGGTTGGTAAAGTTTTTAGTTTTAGAAGGCTTGGAGAGAAACAGAGATGTGAGCACATATAACTGGCCTGTTTCAAAGATGGATAGTTCTTATGCCGGGGACCTCTCTTTTGTAACACACTTTCCTGATGATTCATTTTTCTAGAATTTTTTAAATTTGTAATTCAAACTTTTAAAAAACTAAACCAGTAACAAAGCTGTATATTACAGCCCAGACAACACATGCAAATAGCATCAAGGGGAACATAAGGAACAAGTTTTCCATTGGAAATGTTTTAATTCACATCCTCCTTTATTTTGAATGTGCTATCTTTCCATGAACATGTTATTATTCAAGAGATTTTTTCATAACAATTTCTTTCATTTGAAGAAAATGTTTGTGATTAATTCATATAAAACAAGACTAAGTCTGAACAGCTACTTTAATTGAATTATTCCAAATGATCAGGATAGGAAGGCAGAACATACTAGAGAGTGAGGACAAAATCTCACACCAAAGGTCTCTTTGAATCCTAAAAAGTTATATGATCACATATTTTCTAATGTCAAATTAGCCAGGGACTATCTCTACCTGCTTATTATTATATGGAATGATTTGTCATTATATTTCAGGAAAGATAAAAGGTCCAAAGTCAAGAGGGTGCGTTATTGGTGGGATCAGAGAATAAACATTACTCAGATAAAGAATGTAAAAGTAGCAAAAGCAATTAAAAATTTGAAGCTGGTAGAGAACAGAGAACATTGGATAAACTATCAGGGTGAAACTGGGATACACTGATGTACAATGGTCACCAGCAACCACAAACTTACACTGGGAAGTTAGTAAGTTCCTGACAATATACTAGAAATTTTACATATGCTCTCTCATTTGATCTTTACAACAAGAAGTCAAGTACTATTATCATCGTTTCTATTTTTCACATATGAACTGAGGCTCAGAGAAGTAGCTTGCCTAAGACCACAAAGCCAGTGACAAACTTTGTATTACAACCCAGATCTGACTTCAAAACTTGTTAAATTACTCTATACTGTCTCAAGCTAGCTCCCATTTTTTAGGGGGAGAATGAAGCAAATAAAGTATAAAATACTTTTTAAGGTTAAATTAAATAAAATTTATTATGATCTTAGTGATAACCTTTGGGAAAAAAACAGGTCCGTTGTCTTTTTCTCCACCCCTCCTCCCACAATGAAGCTGGGGAGAAGACTGGGAATAGAACAAATGTAAGAGGAGAGTAAGCAGTTGGATAATTTATCATGACAAAAAAGAGCCACTATTAATAGAAGTATTTTATCCCATTCTCAAAGAGTTTAGACTAAGAGAACAAATTAAAAGTAAATTAAGGTTTACCAGAGAGGAGGGGTAGAAGAAGGCAAAGAGGGGATAAATGGTGATGGAAAGAGACTTGACTTTGGGTGGTGAACACAAAATACAATATACAGATGATGTTGATAGAATTGTACACTTGAAACCTATATAATTTTATTAACCAATGTCAACCCAATAAAATTTTAAAAAGTAAATTAAGGTTTAAATAGGCACTATAGTCACATGGTTCAAGAATCAAAATAATACTGAAAGATATTCAGAAAATGGTTTCATCCTTACCCTTGCCTCCGTTCATCTCATTCCTCTTCTCCCATGAAGGTAATGACTTGTATTAGTTTCATGTGTATCCTTCCAGAATTACTTCATACATTTATCAATGTGCTTGTTTCTCGCCTTTATTACATACTATACACACTGATTTGAATCTTGCTTTTCTCAATTGCAATATGAGCAAAATTAACACTAAAATAGCATATTAAAGCCCTTTAGAGAATAAAATAATTTTAAAATATGACCAAAATCTATAGACTAATAACATTATTCTAGTAGTAAAATTAAACAAGATCATATTAAATTACAGGTTTCAAAACACAAAAAATTAATTTCTTTTAATCCTGAATCCAGAGGCGGATACAACAGCAGGTGCACCGGACGCGAGCCCTGGGCCCTGACTTCTGAAGGGCCCCACAAAACTCCAACTTTACACTTTATTCTAATGACACCAAGTTTGGTTTCATATGTGCAATTTTAATTATATACAAGTTTACAGTCAGCGGTAAAACCTGATAGTATGTTTATATTAGCTTATTTCCATTATTTCCTTACTACGCTGCATAGGCTCCGCGTGGCTGCACTACCACTGAGCAGAGCAATAGAATCATGTATGCTACTTTGTACTTACAAAGGTTCTCCTTAAGTGCAGACTTATGATACACGCAAATCCGCAGAGATGTAAATTAGCTTGTGGATACGTACTTGTTTCATTTACGGTTTTAAAAATATGTATTTTTAAACATGTATTTTTATTTTCCCTCTCTTTTTAAGGGGCCCAATATTTTCTTCTGCGCTCAGGGCCTCAACCGACCTTAATCCGCCTCTGCCTGAATCAATATTTTAGCTACCAAGCACTTAGTTCTTAACCATTTGGAAACTGCTGAGTATTTTGTAATATAATGGTTTTCTCTTTCTTCATTTACATTTTCTCAAGTAACAAACGTGTAAATAATATTGTGCCTCAGAGCCTTTTACTTTGGACAGAGAAGTTAGCATTACTGTTTTAAGAGGAGTTTCCAAAAATTGTTTCAAAACCTAGGAAGTCTTTGACTATTCAATCTCCATGCTAGAAGAAACTACTATATATAAAGGAGCCAGGGAACAGAAAGAGAATAATTTATTGCAGTAAGTTCAATTTTAGAAACTCAAACTATCTAAAAGGTAGGAAAAAAAACCCTCAAAATTTGATGCTGTTGATGTATAACAAAATCAGACCACAGGACAGTTTTTCAGAGTGATACGAAGTTAAGTAACAACTTCGTTCACTCTAAAACGTCGGAAGTTATATTTGGCCGCATCCGCTGAAACCAGGGGTTCTCCACACACTCCGTATCCAGAGTGAGACGCATGCGCATTGACAGGGGACATGCGCAGAGTGACGACACCCAGGCTCCAACTGGGGATTCTGCTTCTGGTGCTACTCCTACCCATGCAGATTTATTAAAATCAAATAACTGCTGTATCGACTTTCAGTAACCCCTCCCACAATACCTTGACGACCCCAAGTCAGGGGAATGAGACCACGAAGGCAAGAGGCGGTGCTCTGCAGTCAATAGGCAATCAATCTCATTCTTTTTTCTACATCTCTATTGTTAAGGGACTCCATCAAAAAACGTCTGTATTTCCCCATCTTCTAAACCCAATTCAAATGGCAACTGGACATCCAGTATGACAAGGAAAAAACAGGTCTTCATTGACTCTGCTAATTCCACAACTAATTTTATTGACACAGAAAATGTTGAGGATCCCCAAGTTTTTTATTATAGGCTTTTTTATTGTGGTAAAACATACATAATAAAATTTACTATTTTAACCTTTTTTTTGTTGATGATTCCAAATTTGATTGGTTTGATGAGCATGTGCAGGGTTGATTAGATGATGAATGCTAATATTAAATTTGCTGGGAGTTTCATGGACAAGATGAAGAGACACATCCAAAATTGGTTCAGAGACGATTTCCTTAAATGTGGATTAAGAATCCACATTTATAAATCTGTGGTTACAGATTTATGGACACATAAAACTGTAACTTGAAAATGAATAAATTTTACCTTATCTAGAGATAAAGGGTGGGATTTGGAACAGTCATTTTTTATTTTTTTTCATTTGGTTCATTAAAGCTATAAGGCTATAAAATGATAATGCTGAAAGCTTCCATGGTTTTATTTGTATGTACATTAGAAGGGGTTTCCAGGTGTTCCTGCAAATCCTCAATGTATTGCTTCACAATACTAATTTAATGCCCATATAACTCTAGATATCTAGATAAAGTTTTATATTGTTAAGCTATTACTGTTCTTTTGGGAACTGAACTCTTTCCTCTGGGGCTTTGTGTTTGACATTGCATTTGACTTTTTATGTAGTAATTGATATGTGCCAGGACAATGGTGAATTGGAATCTACCCTAAATCCAAACAATGAATAAATTTTGCTTATATACTTATCACATACTCCTATTCAACAACAGTGCCACGTTCATTTTGCTAAACTAATTCCAAAGGGTAGATGTACATAGACCTCAACTAATTTCAAAATGCATTTTATTTCTGCATATGTTGAATATTTTTTACAATTAAAAATGATTTGTTTTGAAGGTAAAATAGACAACTCTTAAAACTGAAAAAGCAAATACGTGAGGGAGTCAAAACTGTAAATAAGGTATTTGAGAAGTGAAGACTGGAAGCTTACCCACGTTAAATTAAGAAAAACTTTTAGACTCTTTCTGTACATACTTTATTTTTAAAACTATGAATCAGAATAGCCACATTTGGAACATTTTCTATTATTGGTCAGTATTTCCAGATAGAACCTTATCCTAAACCTAATGTGAACTTGATTCTGGAAAGTAAATCTTTTCACAACTGCCTGGATGCACAGAAACCTTTTGAAATTAGACACTCCCTAAAGTCTTGTTTGCATGGTCACACACTGATGCTTAAATGTTCCAGTATCTGATATGACCACAAGTCTTGATAACCAGCATCGCTGTTTCCTACCTTTAGAAACCTACCCAGGAATATCTCCTGGGTAGAGGGTTGAGATCCAACAGATCTCAAGTTACTGTGTCTGTGAATGAATATTCCCTTTTGTTTCATACTTGAATGCTGTACATCTATTTTGGATTGTATATTGTGTTTGTGTATTTATGTTTTGATTCGTAGTAACTTCTCGTGTTCTTTACAAACTGCAAATAAAAAGAAATGGCCGAGAGGGCAAAAAATAAAAATAAAACATCAGAAATTACTGACCTAAATGAAAACAGTTATGTCAACAGCTACTAGGCCTGAAAAAAATAGCAAAACTGTAAAAACTGAACAATTAAGTAAATAATGGCTGGCGTCAAGGAACAATGAACAAAATAACTGGTCATAGGCACAGCCTTCAGTCACAAATGACACAGCCTCCAAGTACCCTGGCCTCTTTTAATTAAATTTCATTACCAGTGAGTCAAACATTTGTCATAACACTGAATAAGCCATAAAACAATGTTTTTAGAATTGAAAAGTTCAAAGCAAACTCTCACTTACCTTCCCTGTTAGAACTGAGGGAAATTCAGTGTCAAACTTGTTGCTCAAGCCAAACCTTAAAAACAAAGACAGAACAAAATATATTCTACCCAGCATATTTAACTCTATCCCGTATTTTTAAAAAAGTTACAAAGCCATGCATTTTTCTTTTGATGTTGTGATTTTAAAATGTGTCCTAAAATAATGTTATGATATGTAGAGAAAATAAACCTTTGAACATTAATTCAAATTAATAATAAAAGAAAATAACTAGATCCATGATATGGAATTAAAAATAATAAATTAGAGAAACACTGATATAGAACTGGAAATATAATTTTCAAAAGAGTTGGTTTATTTATTTTTAGAGGGAGGGAAAGGAGGGAGAAAGAGAGGGAGAGAAACATCAATGTGTGGCTGCCTCTTGAGCACCCCCTACTGGGGAACTAGCCCTAAATCCAGGCATGTGCCCTGACTGGGAATCAAACTGGCGACCCTTTGGTTCACAGTCTGGTGCTCAATCCACTGAGCCACACCAGCCAGGGCTGGAAGTATAATTTTTGACTTAAATGTTTCTGTTAAAACACATTTTAGATGATAGCTGTTGGGATTGGCTGATGGGTAGTATGTTAGAGTGGATTTTACTACTCTTTCTACTTTTGTGTATATATGAAAATTTTCCTAATAAAAACTAATAAGACCTTTGGAGCCATAGAGTTTGACAACTTATAATCAGTTACTATTCAGAAGTTCAAAGATTGATCCTTATGAATGGCTTTTATGTATCTGTTCAACTCATTTTAAGAAAACAGATGCCAGCCTTGAAAGCTCTCTCTTAAAGTACTCTCATTGAAACCTATACTAGGAAGTCAAAATGAACTTTATAAGCCTTTCTTCACATACTTGTCAATTTCAGAAGGCATGACAAAGGTCATTTCCTGCATGCTAGATGATACATCATAGTGACTACAATTTTATGTTAGTGATTGATTGGTTGTAAGCAAAAAGGAAAAGATACTAACATTTATTATCAACCCTTTGTGAGGTAGGCAATAATAGTAATAGTTACCAGTAACTATGGATTTACCATGGGTTAAGACTGCTAGGTCAATATACTACTACTTCTAGACTTTACAACTCTGCAAGAGAGGTACTGTTATCCTCATTTTACAGACAAGAAAGCTGACACTCAAATTTTTTTTCAAAGAGTAATTAATTAAATGACTTGCCCAAAGTTACAAAACTAGTAAGGTGAGTTCCAAAATTCAAATGCCAATCTTTAAGTTCTTTTTGCCCTATATTAGCTCCTCAAAAACAGAAACTATTGTTTATTTATTTTACTATCTTCCATTATGCTTAGTAGGTGCTTAATTAAAAATTTGTTGAATAATAACCTACTATTTAATATTTGATTTAACTGATTTATGGCACTTTGGTCTTAGGGTTCATTTAAAGATGTTAAGAATCCAATGTTTTATTAAAACTCTACATAGCCCTGGCTGGTATTGTTCAGTGGATTGAGTGTCGGCCTGTGAACCAAAGGGTTGCCGGTTTGATTCCCCAGTCAGGGCACATGCCTGGGTTGCGGGCCAGGTCCCCAGTAGGGAGCACATGAGAGGCAACCACACATTGATGTTTCTCTCCCTCTCTTTCTCCCTCCCTTCCTCTCTGTCTGAAAATAAAAAAAATAAAATCTTTTAAAAAAAGTTCCTTTCTTAATAAAAAACAACTCTATGTAGGAATATTATGTTCTCCTAGCATTAATATGGTAATAGCTTGTTTTGAAGAACAGAAGCCAGTCTTAAACACAAAAACTCTATATTTAAGATCTAGTAGCAAGGCACATATCTGTGCATAAATACACTATACCTGCATGTTTAAAATGTATTTTATCACAACACATTCTATTGTGTGTTCTGATATATTTTTAAATAGTTGAAAAAGTTAATTAGCAATTGAAAACAGAACTTTATTAAAAAGTACTTTGCTACTTTTCCAGGTGTCAGTACAATATGTAATGAGAACATAATATTCTCATAATAACATTCCCTTTAAATCTATACACAGACACAGGAGCATAGCCAAGCTTATAAACAAGGTAATATACTCTGTACATGATTTATTTTTTTTTAGATTTTATTTATTTATTTTTAGAGAGAGGGGGAAACGAGGGAGAAAGAGAGGGAGAGAAACATCAATGTGTGGTTGCCTCTCGAGCCTCCCTACTGGGGACCTGGCCCACAACCCAGGTATGTGCCCTGACTGGGGAATCAAACCAGCGACCTTCTGGTTTGCAGGCCGGCGCTCAATCCACTGAGCTACACCAGCCAGGGCTGTACATGAATTTTTATGGCAACTTTTATATGCTGTTTGAGAAACTGACATTCTAGTATTAAATATATATTTTCAATTATGTACTAACTCAGCAATCAATAATAACATGAGAAATATTTCATAGAGCAAGAAACATTTAAATCATATTTAGCTAAAAAGTACCTTTATCACTAGTCAAAAAGATATAATTTATTATTCCACAAATTCGTATTGTGGAATATATACAGGTTTCATTTTTAGAAAGCAGACATGATACATTTTAAAGTAGAGCTCTGTTTCCATTATCTTGTCTAAATGTCTTTTAGAAGCAATGTCAATAACATGTTCCTACCTCCATTAGATTGCTGCCATCTTAAATCTTCCCAGCTGCTGTTCTTTTACTAGCTATCGAATACGTAGGAGATATAGAGAGATATATCTCCCAAAGAGTGTCGAGTATTTCTATTATTTTAAAAATTCTTAGCTTTATTATTTTCTCTTTGCACTTATCACAAGGCAAATGAACCTTCATTTCCACTGTTTTCATTTCCTTAATACCCCCCTTTCTTACTTTTTAGCCTTTTGAAGTTTGACTTTTGATGTTGTCACTTTACTGGAAACAACCTCTTATTCATTCAGAACAAGTTCATCTTGTCTTATTTGTTGCCAAATTCAATGTCGGCTTCTCAGAGCTTTCACCTTGACTTTGCAGCTTGTGATCCTGTTGATTACACCCTTCCTAACACTCTTCCATTCTTTCACTTTCCTGTAAAACTTTTGCCTTTCCCCCAAATTTAGGCTTTAGTCATTTGCTCGTCTTTCCAATGAAGCTACAACAGTTTATCTATACTTATTAGCTTTGACAATTACTTTTATGCTGATGACCACCAAATCTATATCTCTAGTTTTATATTTTCCAACATGCTGTAGTATCTAATCTCTAACTGCATATTGAAAATTTCCATTTGGATATATTACTACAAAATCATAATACCACAAGTCAAACGTCTAAAATTAAATGTTATCTTTTATTGGAAGTTGCCTCGTATAGGTATAAAGATAGGCAAAGTAAGCCCAATATACTTTAATAATTTTGGCTAAAAGGCAGTAGCAGTCCTGTTCCTGCCTACTAGGGTTTCTTCCTTAACTTTATTAGAGACTCAGCACTTAGAGACTACTTAACTCAAATAACCTTAAGCATAACATTTCATTTAGTAACTATTAAAAATGTTGAAATGGCTGCTGCTGAATAAAAACCTCAGCTATTTCATTAACAAACTATTAAGTTAATAACCATGAGTCCATAGAGGTCAGACAAGCACATCTACCCATTACTGATTAGTGACAGGCTTTTGCCAGGAGGTGGGGTTCTTTAGCATTAGACAAAGAGGCACTTGGGAACTGCTCATGCTGTAATTTTATTGGCTTCATTAAATACAGAGCCTATTATGTGTTTGAGGTGGTTCCAGCTGGTGGCTCCTAATGACTGTATTTTATTTGTCAAATGTCTTCAATGATCCAAATTTTAATTTCTTGGGTAATTCTTTAGAGTAAAGGAAATTAAGGCAAAGAAGGATGAGTCCTCTTAGCTGTTCTTCCCTCTTCTCTCCCTCCCTATACTGTTTTTAACCCTTTTGAAAATGGCTATATGGCAGTCTTTGAAAACCTTGCACAAAGTAAAGTTCATGTGTTCTGGTTGTTTAAAAAAAGAAATCAAAGTGTAGTAAAATTCTGCGAACAAGAAACATGAGTTAATTAGAAAACTATGCACTTACAGTAACACTGATTCTGAAGCATGTGCACTGAACTTGATTTACTATACCAAGGAAAATAAAAATTTATTCCATACAATTCAGAGATTTAAAAAAATTATTATTAAATCTCTTTAATCTCTCATATGGAAACAATCATGTCTTGCCACACTGTTAAATGGAGTGTTACCATAGCTCCAGTACTCTCAAAGTCTAAAATCTTATAAAATATTTACATTATACAAACACAAATTAACAATGTATCACTGCAATTCCTCAAATAGAGTTGTTAATAGAAAAAGCATTCCATTCACTGATTTGAGAAGTATTAATATTTGTAGTGCTCTGTAAGTTTTTGCAGAAAAGTACTGTTTGGCAAATCTGGCACTTTTCAATTCTATAGGTAATCATTTAAGCTTTTAGGTTAACTTTAATAAGACAATTTTATAAATACCTGAGAATTGGTAACCTATCATCTCTACTAACTTCTATACAGATGTACAATCAGGAGTAAGTGTCTATATATTTTAAGTAATATAAAGAGTGTGGTAATGCTTACGAATAGGAAAAAAACTCGTGAGATAGAATTTTCTTTGTATTTCAATACATTGGACCCAAATAGTTATCCTAAAAATATCAAGAAGAAAAGTAATGTATACTAAATTATATCACTCAGATATATAGTATTTCTGAAATACTTCATACGTCCAAGAAACACTTCATTATTTCTGTTTCTAGAACCTCGAATTGGTGGGAGTTAATTTAACTATATTTTGGGGGAGAATCTGGAAAAAGACCTCCAAATTTCCATTTATGATCATCATCTCAGAATTCAAATTACAATTAGTGTGGTTAGATCATTCTACTTCTTAAGAAATTACAATTGATTGTATGTTAAAAGATTAATATCTTGTTAAAGTAACTAGAAAGCCAATATATTAGGAAGATGCAAGTAGATAGGTATTCTGATACACAAGGGTTTGCTTATCAAAGCTTTCAGAGGTAAAGTCATTCCATAGTCTGCCAACACTGGTGATATTATTGTATCCATACATACCTACATTCAGAAACACAAATACTCTCCATAGCATGATTCAACTAACTAGTATTTGTTGAGGGCCTATAACATAGTATGCACTATGGTGTTACCAAAGTGAATCAATATGGAGTGTTACTGAAGTGAATCAATATTCATTCAGCCCACTTTTATTGAGAGTCTACTCCAGGGCACGTGCTGAGGATTTAGGGGGAAACAGAAATGTTCTGCCATTGCAGCTTACAATTTAGTGAGGGCAGAGAAGACTTGCAGGAGGTGGAGACATATGGAGAGCTGAGGTGAGGGCAGTGGGTACTAGAATAGTAGATGAAGGTCTCATCTTAGAGGCAAAGAGATAAGAAACAGCATGCTATGAACAAGAAAATATAAGCAGTAAAGGGAAATGTCAGGAGATTAGGCTGTTAGATCAGCAGGGCTCAGTTCAATATGCCACATCATGGAGCCTAGATTCCATCCTACAAGAAAAGGGAAAACAACAGAATAGTCTTAAGCAGGAATGTGGTGTCTTAGTCTAGCAACAGGCTGGGGATGGATGTCAATGTGACAAAGATGAAGGCAAGATGACTAGTTAGTGTGATGAAAGAGGCATGGATCAGGGAAGTGGTGGTACAGAGGAGAATAATAACAGTTTAAGTCATATATCATTAATACTTCCTGATCATCTAGCTGTAAAAATTGAAAGTGAGAAAGAGGAACCAAGGATGAATGATGAGATCAGAGGAGGTACACTTAATTGAGATGGAGAATACAGAAATAGTGGGGGTTTTCTGAGGGGCTGGGATAGGTGTGTGTTTGTGTGGGGGAAATGAGTTCTGCATTGGATCTGTTGAATTTAAGATAACGGTGGGCCATTAGGTGAGGAAAACCAGATAAGAGTCTGAGCAGAATCTGGTACAGAGATACATATTTGGGAGACATCAGATAATTGAAACCAGGAGAGTCAAGATGAGACCATCTAGGAAGAGTAAGTAATGAGAAGAATAGAAGGGTGAGAACAAAACCCTGGAGATCACTAGTATTCAAGAGGCAAGAGAAGAAGAAAAGCTCATGAATGAGACAGTTAAGATATAGTCAGAAAAATACAAGGAGAACAAGGAGAGTGAAGTGGGCAAGGAACTCCTGGGTTTGGCTAGAATAATGTTTTCTTTTTAAATCAGAATTTAAGTACCTTTAGGTAAAACATACCCTTTCCAATTCAAGTAAGTCCCCATCATTACTCATGCTGCATCATTTTCTGTGACCTGTCTTGCCTCTGAAAGTCTGTAGGTTTGTGACCTCCAGAGTAGAAGCCTCCAAGAAAGAGGGAGTCATTATAAGCATCATATGTAGCCATGAGGACCAGAAAGGGAATAAAAGATGCCAATCAATTTAGAAACAAGAGGGTCATGGTGATCTTAAGGTCAGTTCATCTGTGGTCATAGTGGTAGAATCCAGATTATAGAGGGGTGAAGAGAAAATAGATATGGTGAATGTAGCTAGTATTAAGAAATTTGCAGAAGGAAGGGAGACTATACAGTAGCTAGAGGGGAAT
>PVJD01011697.1:0-44550 GCA_004026545.1 Mormoops blainvillei | reverse complement strand
CATATAATTCTCACAAGAATTTGATAAAGTAGTGCTCTTATCAGCCATATTAGATGTGAGGAAACTGAGACTCATAAATGTTAAATGATTTGCCCATAACCATACAGCCAGTAAACAGCAGAGCAGTATTTAAATCTACATCTGGCTAACTCCAGATCCCATTCACTGTATCCAAACTATAGAGACTGCAGATATTATTTAATGTAGTGATTTTAATCAATTTGATCATGGTATAATTTGTGTACAATAAATTTATGCATCTTGACAGATGCCCGCAGAAACAGCATTAAAATTAAGTTACATAACAACTCCATCACCTCCAAAAGTTCCTTGTCCCCTTTTGTAGCCTAATCCTCTTTTTCCATTCCCAATCCCTGACAGCCACTGATAGGATTCCTTTTATTATATGTTAGTTTTTGTTTTCTATAATTGGCTATAAGTGGAATCATACCACATCTATGGTTTCTCTTAGCATGCTTTTGAGATTCATCCTGTTCCATTTAACAGTAATTTGTTCCTTTTTATTGCTGAATAATATTCCATTGTACAAACTTACCACATCTTAAAAAACCCATTTCTTATTGATGAATGTAATGCAGTAGTTTTTAAACTTTAGTTAACATAGTTACTAGGATTCAGTTATGTTACGGGGAACCTGTCAATGATGGTGAACATTTCTGTGAGCAATTTCATTTGAAAATAAAAACTAAAAGAGAAAAGTTTTGGCAAACAATGATCTACTACATATCTCTCATCTTAAATGAGAATTCAGAGGCTCAGTAAAAAAGATGCAAATTTACCAAGAACGTGAACATTTTTGGAAACAGATCCAGGGCTAATGTCTTTTGTTTGTTTTCTTTTGTATTTTTATTGATTATGCTATTACAGTTGTCTGATTTTTTTCTCCCCTTTATCCCCTCCACCCTCCATCCTATTCCATCATCCCTATGTCAACATTTTCCCTTCACCACTTTCCCCAGCCCCACCCCTCCATACTTCCCACCCTCATTCCTTGCCCCATTTGGCTTTGTTGATGGGTCTTTTATGCATGTTCTTTGATGACCTATCCCCTCCTTTTCCCTTGTTATCCCCCTCTCCCCTTCCCTCTGTTTACTGTCAGTTTGTTTTTTATTTCAATGTTGCTGGTTTTATTTTGCGTGCTTTTTTGTATTGTTGATTAGATTTCATTTATAGGTGAGATCACATGGTATCTGTCTTTCACTGCCTGGTTTATTTCACTTAGCATAATGTTCTCCAGATCCATCCATGCTGTTGTTAAAGGCAGTAGCTTTTTCTTTATTTCTGCTGTATAGTATTCCATTGTATAAATGTAGCACAGTTTTTTGATCCACTCATTTACTGTTGGGCACTTAAGGTTGCTTCCAATTCTTGGTTATTATAAATTGTGCTGCTATGAACATTGGGGTGTATAAGTTCTTTTGAACTGGTGTTTCAGGATAGCTACCTGCAAAAAAAAATGAAATTCTACCACCAACTTATACCACACACAAAAATAAACTCAAGATTGATAAAAGACTTAAATATAAGTCATAACACCATAAAATTCTGAGAGAATAACATAGGCAGGAAAATCTAGGATATTCCACGCAGCAATATTTTCACTGATATTTCCCCTAGAGCAAGGGACATAAAGGAAAGAATAAACAAATGTGACCTCGTCAAAATAAGAAGCTTCTGCATGGCTAAAGAAAACATCAGCAAAATCAAAAGGGAACTAATCATATGGGAAAATTTATTTGCCAATGATACCTCAGATAAGGGTTGATCTCCAAAATATATAGAGGGAACTTACATGACTCCACTCCAGGAAGACAAACAACCCAATTTAAAAAGGGCAAAGAGCTGAACAAACACTTCTCCAAGGAGGACATACACAGGGCCCAGAGACACATGAAAGGATGCTCAGCATCACTAGCCATCGGAGACATGAAAATTAAAACCACAATGAGGTACCACTTCACACTAGTCAGAATGACCATCATGAACAAATCAACAAACAAGTGCTGGCAAGGATGTGGAGAAAAGGGAACCCTAGTGCACTGTTGGTGGGAATGCAGACTGGTGCAGCCACTGTGGAAAACGATATGGAATTTTCTCAAAAAACTAAAAATGGAACTGTCTTTTGACCCAGCAATTCCACTGCTGGGATAATACCCTAGGACTAATTTCCATGTATCCTTCCTCCTGATCTCACTTTACTTTGGTTGATTCTAATTAAGATGATGAAGTCATCTCCCAAACAGTTTGATGAAGAACCAGAGACAGATGAACAGAAAAAAAGCAATGATACACAGCACCTAGAAGTGAAGCAAGGCACTATTTAGCAGGTATATATACAGTTCATTATTCAGGCCCTGACTGCTGTACATAGATATAAAATTGTATGATGCAGCAAAGGGAGTGCCTCATATATTAGGGACCTAATTCACAGGTTTACTCACTAAATGAAATTAAAAATGAGAACAAATAAACTACTTGTCTAACTGGCTTAATCTTCAAATAAGCATAAGATTTATTCAAGTTCTATCTATTATACAATGTTTTAAAGTTAATGGTGTTCTCAGCCATTGGAACCTTGCTTTAATATCAAGAAGGAAAAATATTTAAGAAAAAATCAATGACTTCAAGTTTTAGTTTATTCATTCAACAAATATTAACTTTCTACTTTCAGTCAGGCACTGTGCTAGATGTTAGGGCAAGTTTTATACTTTATGCAAAATAGTCATTGTTATTTAAAAAATATTTCAAATTAGTATTCTGAAATAAAGTAAAATTGGTAAAATTAATAAAATTATAGATGAAAAAACAGTAGAGCCTTCAGGTACAGAAAAATCAGAAATTAGGAGGAATATTAAAAGTACTCATTTTAATGACTCTACATTTGAAGCAAATATATTCCACTCTCTGTTACAGGTCTTTTTACAGCTTGCAATGACAATCATGTTTTTACTAATGGTGCCCCTATCACAAAATGGTAGCTCTGTCATTGGGTACTTTGTTTCTTTTTTGACTTGGTACAGGCACAACCTACAGACAGATTGACCTAGTGAGAGTCTGAGGATGAGGGCTGTGGAGCTGTTATATCACCCTATGGACCACAAATTTGCTCATCAATATAATAAGATGGTTGAGTTTTCTACCTAAGAACCTCTCTAGTCCTAACATTCTGTGCCTAGGTGATATTTTACATAGATTTTCTTTCTTTCTTTAAAAATAGAATCATATCATAATTTACTCTGCAACTTTCTTTTTCCACTTGACAATATATTATGGACATTCCTCCAAATCAATTTTTATGGATCTATCTGCCTGACTTTAAATGTTAGCTTCAACTGAAAAAGTAAGCACACATAACACAGCTACGGGTCTTCTGGCACTAACATTCTGTTTCTAGGCATCTAAGCCCCAAAGGCCACCTAATTTGACAATGATATTAACTCATTTAAAATATAAAAATAAACTCTATGATGGTATTGTGAGATAAAATCAATTCTGGATTGTTGAAAACTCCTAAGGTTGAATATCGCTTCTCCCCTTGATCAATCATAGCTATCACAGCAAGCATTCCACTGTGCACCACACATCTCAGGTAGCTGGGTAGTGAAGCTTACCCTGCTTCACTCTGGAAAGCAAATAAAGCAAATAAAGTTTGGTTTGAACTTAAGATCATTTTTTCAGAAACTGAGGTGAAAGTTTGCAACTGTAAAATAAGCTTCAAATGATGATTTCCAATAGAGATTTAAGAAAAAAGACACCATGTCCCATTCATATGATTTGGGATTTCAATTGAGAAAAGGCCATGGAATATAAATATTTAGAGCACAGGCCCTGGAGCCAAACTTTTTGGATTCAGACCTTCATTCTTCCACTTCTGCATCCAAGTCACTTCTGTGCTTTGATCTCTATACCTAAGTTGGCTAATAATAGTACTTACCTGAAGTTATCAGAGTTTGATCATGAAGACATAAACTATTCTAGTTATTTCAGGTAGGAATTCAGGTCTACAAAAGACTTTGGAAGGGGTGTGAGAGGGACAGTAAGGGAATGTTACCAAAACCTCATACAGTTGCAGGAATTGCAGGAATCTTGGGAAGTTTTAGGGGTATTAGTAAACTGCTATCAATGATGTCACTGAAGCAAATGTTTCATGGGAGAATGCTATGAAACCACTTAAAACTCTGTTTGACAAAGTCTATACACCTAAACATGATGTCAGGAGGAGCAATGCTTGTGTCTACTTCTCTTGTGATTGCCAAGTTTTCTGTAACTATTCTACCTGCTATGGGTGAAATCCAAAACTGAACTTTACTGGCAAGGGAGTGTGGGGAAAGTAGTTTCTAAGTTTTACAAGTGAGGGTTGTGAAGGTGTTTAATATGACTTAAGAGCTTGGTTATAAAAATTATATGACTCAGTTAATGTAAACCACTTTGAAAAGTGCCTGGCCTATAGTTAGAGTACAATAAACATCAACTATCATTATGATGTCTGGATCACATGAGCCTAAAATGCCAGAAATTAAAGTACTTACTTTCTTCCTAAACAGCATATTCAAAGGCTACTCCCTCACCAGTGCATTCATGCATCCATACATATATCACTCATTCATAACTTATTTACAATAATATTCTCTTACCATACATGTGATATGCTATTGCCAGGGATGCAGTGGCAAATGAAGTGTATTTATTTTCTCCCCTCAAATAACTGACTGTCACTGTGGAAAGAAAGATATACATAGGCAACATTAATGTGTGTACTTATAAAGTGCTTTATAAAGTTTATAAAGCTTATAAAGCATTTTATAATTTATCTTATTCTTTAAGACATATTATCCTAAATCACATAAACAATGAGATAAACGGAAAAGTATTATCAATATTTAAAACTGACATTTACACATGATGAAAAGATTTAGAGGAGCTATAATATCAAGGTTAACAGCTAGTGACAGGGCTGGGATTAGAAATACAATTCTCCTAGAGTTATTGTAATCATTTCAAAATGTATGTAAATACCAATTAATTATGTTGCACACCTGAAACTAATATAATGTTAAATGTCAATTATATTTCACTTTAAATTTAAATTTAAAAAATTTAAATAATACAATTCTGATACCTAGATGTTTTTTCTGATGGAAGCTCAATGTGTTCAGGAAGTCCTTGAAAAAGATGAGTAGGGTCATCAAGGAACATTTATAAAGGACTCATAGACAAAGTCAAAAGGGGGTAGGATCGAGGGTGGGAGGTGGGGATGGGAGAGGTGAGGGAGTGATGGGGGGAAATGGACAAAGCTATACTCAAACAAAAATTTTTTAAAAAGACAAGTAGGAAGAAAACAGGATTGTTGCTGAGAAGAGAAAGGAAAAAAAGAAGTTTTCAGATTGTCTAGGTTAGAAATCTAACCCTGACACTTGCTAATTATATGATATTGGGCAACTTTCTGCCTTGATTTATTATTCTATAACAGGAAGACAATCATAAGACAGACCTGGTAGGATTGTTAAGATGATTAAATCAGTTTATTTATATAAAATGTTGAGAACTATAGTTGGGACATTGTAAGTCCTCAGTAAACATTCCCTATTTTTATTACTGCTATTCATCATCATCATCATCATCATTATATAATTCTCTGTTGACTGAAACGTTGTTGGTGCTTATCTCACTAGGTGCTTTCTCTCTCTCCCATTTTTTCCCACTAGTAATATGCAGAGTGACTGTTTCTGGTTAAGTGTGGGCGGCAGGTCAAGCACTATTTTAGTGCAACATCATGATGGAGTGTAAAAAGCACATGATTAGGCGTCAGGAAGTCTGAATTCTAGTCTGGGTTCTTCCATTAATGAACTATAAAATTCTGGATGAATCATTTAACCTTTTTGGACTGTCTATACCAACAGGGGAAGATATATTCCTTAACCTACCTCAGAATGTTTGAAAACTCAAGTGAGATCATAGATGTTAGATGTTAAAAAGTTGAAGACACATTACAAAAGCTACATGATATTATTTTCATTATCTTCAAAGTTAGCCTCTATATCTTCTCATTTACTCTTGACAACCACTCTCTCCCTGAATCTTGATTCTTGCTCCAAAATGTCCTCCAAATCTATCACATATTCTCTGTCCCCAGTGCATCTGTCCTACTTTATAGCTTCATCATCCATTAACAAGGTAACCGTTACAAGCTCCTATTTTCTCTAGTTCTGTCTTGTTTCTCTCTGAACTAGCCATCCAATCGATGTCTCCAGAATGACATTTTAAAAGGGACATTTTAACAGGGTTTATCACCATGTTAATCCTCCCTCTACAACCCTCTACAACCCCACTCCAAGATTAGAAACATCCAGTGGCTCCCTATTGCCTGTAGGATATGCAAAATTAATTGAGGTCCCTGCTAAACTTTTTTATTTTTATTGCTTACTTCATCTCCATAAACCCAATGCTCCAAGAAGGCAACACAGTGCACATTGCTCTATACCATTTTATTTATTTTAATCATTTTTATTGTTATTCTATTACACCTGTCTCAATTTCCCCCTTTGTCCTCCTCCACCCATTCCCTCTGCACAGTCAATTCCTACATTATCGTCTATGTCCATGGGTCATTCATACATGTTCTTTGTCTAGTCCTTTCCCCTCCTTTCCACCACTGACACCTCCCCTCCAGTCACATTCAGTCTGCTCCTTGGTTCCATGCCTGTGGTTCTATTTTGTTTGTTTGTTTTGTTCATTAGATTCTACTTACATGTGAGATGATATGGTGTTTGTCTTTCACGCACTGGCTTATCTCACTTAGCATAATAGTCTCTAGTTCCACCCATGCTTTCTCAAAAGGTAGGCATTCCTTCTTTCTTTTTAAAAACTTTTTATTTATTTTATTTTTAGATAGAGGGGAAGGGAGGGAGAGAAAAATGAACGTGTGGTTGCTTCCTGTGTGCCCCCTCCTGGGGACCTGGCACACAACCCAGGTGTGTGCCCTAACTGGGAATAGAACCTGCGACCCTTTGATTCACTGGATGGCTCTCAGTCCACTGAGCCATATCAACCAGAGAGCTCCTTCTTTCTTTCTGCTATGTAGTAGTATTTCATTGTGTAAATGTACCAGTTTTTAATCCATTCGTCTATTGATGGATACTTAGGTTGTTTCCAGCACTTGGCTATTGTAAATAGTACCGCTATGAACGTGGAGATGCATAAGTTCTTTTGAATTGTTGACTCAGGGTTCTAAAGGTATATTCCCAACACCAGAATTGCCAGGTCAAAATGCATTTCTATTTTTAGTTTTTTTTGAGAAAATTCCATACTGTTTTCCACAGTGGTTGCACCAGCCTGCATTCCCACCAACAGTGTACTTGGGCTCCCTTTTCTCCACAGTCTTGCCAGCTCTTGTTTGTAGATTTGTTTATGATGCTCATTCGGACAAGAGTGAGGTGATATTTCAATGTGGTTTTAAATTGAATCTATGATGGTTAGTAATACTGAGCATCGTTTCATATGCATATGGGCCCTCTGTAAGTTTTCCTTGGAGAAGTGTCTATTCAGATCATTGACCCATTTTTTAATTGGATTATTTGTCTCCCTGTTGTTGAGTCATATGAGTTCTTTATATATTTTGGGGATCAAACCCTTGTCTGTTTCATCATTGGCAAATATATTCTCCCATAAGTCAGTTTCCTTTTCATTTCAATGATGGTTTCTTTAGCCCTGCAGAAACTTTTTAGTTTGATGTAGTCCCATTTATTTCCTTTATTTCCCTTGCCTTAGGACATATATTGGCAAAATTATTGTTACGTGGGATACCTGAAATTTTCCTTCCAAAGTTTTCCTCTAAGACTTTTATGGTATAAGCACTTATTTTTAAGTCTTTTATAGATTTTGAGTTTTTTCTGGTGTATGGTATAAGTTGGTGGTCTACTTTCATTTTTTCGCGTGTACCAGTCCAGTTCTCTTCAGTTTCTCTACTCTGTTCCATTGATCTATGTGTCTGTTCTTATGCCAATACCAGACTGTTTTTATTACAGTGGTTTTGTAGTATAATTTGATATTGGGTATTGTGATCCCTCTTACTTTGTTCTTAAGATTGCTGAGGCTATTTGGGGTCATTTATGGTTCTATATAAACTTTTGAAACATTTCTTCTATATCTGTGAAATATTTCATTGGTATTTTAATAGGAATTGTGTTAAATCTATAGATTGCCTGTGTAGTATGGACATTTTAATGATGTTATTTTTCCAACCGATGAACATGGCATGTGCTTCCATTCATTTGTATCTTCCTTAATTTGTTTTTAGGGTTATGTATTTTTCTGCATACAGATCTTTACCTCCTTTGCTAATTTTATTCCTAGGTACTTTATTCTTCTTGTTGCTATAGTAAATGGAATTTTTTCCTAGTTTCTCTTTCTGATATTTCATTGTTGGTGTACAAAAATGCCATCAATTTCTGAATATTGACTTTGTATCCTGCTATTTTGACAAATTCACTTATTAGGTTGTGTATTTTTTTGGTGGAGGCTGTAGGGTTCTCTATGTACACTATCACATCTTCTGCAAACAATGACAGTTTTAATTCCTCCTTTCCAATTTGGATGCCTTTTATTCCCCGTCCTTGCCTGATTGCTGTGGATAGAACTTTTGGCATTATGTCGAATAAGAGTGGTGAGAGCAAATACCCTTATCTTCTTCCTGATCTTAAGAGGAAAGATTTTATTTTTTATCCAATGCGTATATTCTTGGCTGTAGGTTTCTCATATATGGCTTTTATCATGTTGAGGTATGTTCCTTCTATTCTCACTTTGTTAAGTGTTTTTATCATAAGTGGGTGCTGTATTTCATCAAATTCTTTTTCAGCATCTATTGATATGATCATTTGTTTTTTGTCCTTCATTTTATTTATGCGATGTATTACATTTATCGATTTGTGAATATTGTACCATCTTCACATCCCGGGGATGAATCCCACTTGATCATGGTGTATGATCTTTTTAATGTATTTCTGAATTTGGATTGTCAGTATTTTGCTGAGGATGTTAGCATCTATGTTCATTAGAGACATTGGCTTGTAGTTTTCTTTCTTTGTTGTGTCTTCCTGGTTTTGGAATTAGGATGATACTGGATTTGTAAAAATAGTTTGGAAGTATTCTGTCTTAAAGTTTTTGGAATAGATTCAGAAAGGTATGAGTTAGTTCTACCTTAAATGTTTGATAAAAGTCACCTGTGAAGGCATCCAGTCTAGGGTTTTTGTGTGCTGGGCATTTTTTGATTACTACTTCACTTTTACTTATTGTTAATAGTCCATTCAGGCTTTCTGCTTCTTCTTGATTCAGTTTTGGAGAATTGTTTGTTTCTAGAAATTTGTCCATTTTGCCCAGGTTGTCCAATTTCTTGGCATATAGCCATTCATACTAATTTCTTACAATCCTTTGTATTTCTGTGGCATTGGTTGTAACTTCTCCTGCTTCATTTCTGATTTTATACTTGGGCCCTCTGTCCTTCTCCCTCGATGAATCTGGTTAGAAGGTTTTAAATTTTGTTTATCTTTTTAAAGAACCAGTTCCTGGATTTATTAATCATTGAATTGTTCTTTTAGACTTTATGCCATTTAATTCTACCCTGATCTTGATTATTTCCATCCTTCTATTCTCTCTGGGTTGTTTGTTGTTGTTCCTCCAGTTTTTGTAGATGTGGGGTTAGGTTGTTTAGTTGAGATTTTTCTATCTTCTTTAGGTAGGCCTGTATAGCTATGAACTTCCTTCTCAGGACTCCCTTTGCTGTGTCCCAAATATCTTGAGTTGTTGTGTGTTCATTTTCGTTGTTTCCAGATACCTTTTGATTTTTTCCTTCCTCTCATTTTTTACCCATACCTTATTTAATAGCATCTTATTCAGACTTCGTGTATTTGAATGTTTTTGAGTTTTTTTCTTGTGCTTGGTTTCTACTTTCAATCCATTGTGATCTGAGTACATGCTTGATATGATTTCAATTTTCTTGAATTTGTTAGGGCTTGTTTTGTGTCCTACCATGTGGTCTACTTTTGAAAATGTTCCATGTGAATTTGAAAAGAATATATACTTTGCTTCGTTGGGGTGAAAAGGTTCTGTATATATCAATTAAGTCCACTTGATCTAGAGTGTCAGTCAGTGCCACAATATCCTTGCTGATTCTTTGTTTGGAAGACCTATCCATTGTTGACAGTGGAGTGTTTAAATCCCCTACAATGGCTGTGTTGTGGTCAATATCTTTCTTGAAGTACTCCATGATCTTCTTTACATATTTAGATGTGCCTGTATTGGATGCATATATGTTTACAGTTTTATCTTGTTGTTAGATTGTTCCTGTAAGTATTATGTAGTGATCTGCTTTGTCCCTTTTTATGGCTTTTGTTTTGAAGACTATTTTGTTTGATACAAGTATTGCTACCCCAGCTATCTTTTCATTTCCATTTTCTTGGAATATTTTTTTCACCCCGGTACTTTCAATCTGAGTAGATGTTTTGCACTGAGGTGGGTCTCTTCTAGACAGCATATCTGTGGGTTGTGTTTTCTTATCCATTCAGTTACCCTATGTCTTTTGATTGGAGCAAGTAATCCATTTACTTTTAAGGTTACTGTTGATAGGTACTTATTCATTGACATTTTTCCTGTACCCCCCCTTCCTTCTTCTCCTTCCCCTTTTTCTTCCCCCTTTTCTCCTTCTTCTTCTTCTTCTTCTTCTCCTTCTTCTTCTTCTTCTTCTTCTTCTTCTTTCTTCTCCTTCTCCTTCTCCTTCTCCTTCTCCTTCTCCTTCTCCTTCTCCTTCTCCTTCTCCTTCTTCTTCTTCTTCTTCTTCTTCTTCTTCTTCTTCTTCTTCTTCTTCTTCTTCCTCCTTCTTCTTCTTGTCCCTTTAGTATCTTTTGCAATGCTGGCTTGGTGGAGATATGCTCTTCTAGTCTTCTTTTGTCTGGGAAGCTCTTTATTTCACCATCCACTTTAAATGACAGGTTTGCTGGATAGAGTAATATTGGTTGTAGTCCCTTGATTTTCATTACCTGTAATATTTTGTGCTAATCCCTTCTGGCTTTCAGTATGTCTGTTGAGAAATCAGTTGATAGCTTTACTGAAGCTCCCTTGTGTGTTACTTGTTGTTTCTCCCTTGCTACCTTTAAGATTATTTCTTTGTCTTTAACAATTGGCATTTAAATTATGATGTGTCTTGGAGTGAGCCTCCTTGGAATCATTTTGGTTAAGACCCTTTGTGCTTTCTGAACTTGATTGACTTTTTCCCTCACCAAGTTAGTGAAGTTTTCTGTCATTACTTTTTCAAACAGGTTTTCTATCTCTTGCTCCTTTTATTCTCCTTCTGGTATTCCTATGATGCAAATGTTGTTACATTTCCTGTTGTCCTGAAGCTCCCTTAACTCTCCTCATTCTATTTTAGTCTTTTTTCATTTTGTTGCTCTGACTGGGTATTTCTGTCTACCTTGTCTTCCATCTCACTGGTTCATTCCTCTGCCTCATCTAGTCTGCTTTTAATTCCTTGTAGTGATTTTTCATTTCAGAAATTGTATTTATTTCTTCCTGATTCTTGTTTATAGTTTCTATGTCTTTTTTCATGCTGCTGTTTTTCTCACTGAGTTTCTTCCAGTTCTCACTGAATTCCTTGAGCATCCTTACAAATATTATCTTGAATTCTATGTCTGATAGATTGCTTTCATCAATGTCATTTAGGTTTTTCTGGAGATTCATCCATTCCTTTTGATGCAGGGTTCTTTCTTATTCTACACATTTTAGACGACTTTTCCTGTTTGTTTCTGCATCTCAGGTTGCTCTGTTTTGCCAAACTGTCTTCATGAGTTGGGCTTTTGTAATACAAGTTCTGTAGGACTCTGTGGTGCTGTCTCCTTGATCTCCTGATGTGGGTGTTTAGGACTGCACTTTATTTAATTTATGTAGACTCTCTTGTTGTACTTGGTCTTTGATAATTGGTATCTCATTCGTTGGTGGGTTCTCCCCTCCAGCTGGCTGCCTGGAAGTCACAACTCCCACCACATCTTGTATGCTATTGTACAGGTGCTGGTTAACGGAGTGATAGTATCAGAAAAAAATATGCCAGTAAAAATATCACCCTACCGCATCAGCAATATCAACAGCAATTGTGCAAAGATTAATAAAAGTGAAACGACATTAAGATCAGAAGATGGCAGCGAAGTAGGTGGGGGTTAAACTCTCTTGCTTGTTCATCAAACTGGGACACCTAGCTGATATTCTGAAGAATTGAGTGATCAGCCAATGAAATTCCAGCTTATTTGAAGTTTGGAAGCCAAATTGTATAGAGTACAATAGAAAATGGGTGGTAAGAAGGTTTTGTAGGCCATCAGAAAGGTCCCAGGGCCCTGTGCCATGGAGGTGGCTGTGGCAGTCCCCAGCCCCATGCCAGGGACTGTGGATACTACAGGAGCTTTGATGGGGAGCCAGCTCAGTGACTATAACTTTCTAGCTCCCTCCCCTCCCAAAGCAGAGAAGTCACAGACTTGCACCAGTGGAGACCTGGTCACTGGGCAGTGGGAGACACAGAGCAGGTGGCACACAGCAGCTGAGACAGTGGTCACTGGCTGGGACAATAAATCAGGGAACCAAGCAACACCAAAGATGAGAAGAGAAGGTCGACGACTGACCCTGGCCCAGACAGTCCTGGGACTGGTCAGAGTTGGGTTGAGTGAAAAAGTTGGGAATTGTTAGGACATGTCACTTGCAAACAAGAGGAATTCACTAAAAAAAAAAAAATGGCTCTAGGCTCTCAGCAGCTGTGCAAGGACCTCTGGTGTGCTCTAGCAGTGGTCAGCCAGGACAGAGAAGAGGGAAGAGAAGATACATTAATTGCTCCAAATAAGGGTACCCCAAAGACTGATCAAAGTGGGGTAACTGGGGCTAAAGAGGTAGCAGTCCTCAGAGAGATTTAATCTAAAAGGGGAACTAAACTGCCCAAAAAGGACTTTGCATGTGCACAGAACCTAGGCCTCCAGAGAGTGAAGAGGAGGGGTGCAAGTTGCTCCCACTCGGTGTACTTAGTGGACTAACCAAAGGGCTGCACAACAAGGAGTATTTAAGGTGCCGGCCTGATGCATAAGACAATGTGGGCCTTGTAGCATTCTGAGGGTTCAGGTAGAGGCTGTGAGCCAGGAAAAATGGCAACTCAAGCACAGCCCTTATCATTATAGAGCTAAAGAGGAGAAAATTAAAAAAAAGAGAGAGAGGGAGAGCAAGAAATGGACCCCAACATCCCACCCCTGACTATGGCATCAAGGAAAGGAGCAGAATCCATTTGGTGGGTTTAAAGTCAGTGGAAGGTTTTTTTTTTTTTTTTCATTCTTTTTTCCTTTTTTTTTTTTTTTTTTGCCTTGCATGTGTAAAACATAAGACAGACCTGGAGTTGTGAATGGATGAAAGACAGATTCAGAGAAAGATCAGGTTAACACCAACAACTAAGAAAAATTTTCACTTTGATATCCTTCAGAACTTGCACTTTATTTTTTTATTTTACTGTGGATTTTTTGTCATTTTACTACTTTTTAATTTTTTAATTTTCCTATATTTAGTTTTTTTTTGTTTTGTTTGTTTGATTTCCTTCTCGTACTAGTTTTCTTATTCTACCTTTCCTATTACATTTTAATTTCTCTTCTGACACTGCACCCATATTACAATAACACACTGCTCTTGCTCTTCTATCTTTTATTCTTTTTATTCAGATTAAATATTGTTTGTCTTATTATTGTTGTTCCAAATCCCACACAGCACCCTACTGCAGTTTTGGCCCATTTCACTATCTTCCTGAGCTTTATTACTGTTGTGGTGAACTTTATTTTCTCCCACACTACCACAAGATTCTATCACTTACTCTCACTGTATCTCATCATATAACCTCACATAGGCGTTCTACTTTCTGGAGCAAGCTCACGTTCTTCCCTCTCCCTAAGAGTCTTATCTCTTTTTCATCTTTTATAAAAATTTGCTACTTCAGTGAATGATCACTTTTATTGTGGTACATCTCCAAAGACCTCCTATCTGTTCCTTACTTGTTAGTACTTTAATTCCCATAGAACACACCCTCACTGTTTTACTCCATTTCACCTTTGCCCTGCCCCTGATCACATACAAGATAATGTGGGAGTTGTGAATACCAGTAAACTCACTGGAGGAGAGAATCCAAAAACAAAGGAACCATCAACAGGAAAAACCCAATCGCAAGAAGAGACATCACACAAACGGAAGAAAAGGCAAACCTAGAGCATCCATAAAAGGAGATCAAAGAGACCACAACACTGAGTCCCACAGAACCCCAACCACAGAAGTTCACACTGCAAAGATAGTTGGCAAAGCAGAGTATCAGGAATCACAGAAACAAACAAAAAGAGTCCTTGAAAATGGGAAGACAAAGAAAGAACAATAAAAAGAAATAGAGGACTCCTCACTAAAAGAGATTAATGAAATGGAGGCAAGAAAACTATCAGATATAGAATTCAAAAAAATGGTGATGAGGATGCTCAAGGAACTCATAGACCACTGCAAGGAACTGAATGAGAACAACAGTACGAAAAAGGAAATGGGAACATTAAACAAGAACCAAGAAGAAATGAAGAATACAACTTCTGAAATAAAAAAAATATACAGTGGAAGAAATTACAAGCAGGCTGGATGAAGCAGAGGACCAAATTAGTGAGCTGGAAGATAAGGTAGAAAGAAATACCTAGGTAGAGCAGCTGCATGAAAAAAAAAAAACGCTTAAAATATATGAAGGTACCTTAAGAGAAATGCAAGACAACATTAAACTGAACAATATTCAAATCATAGGAATACCAGAAGAAGAAGAAATGAAGCAAGGGATAGAAAACCTGTTTCAAAAAATAATGACAGAAAACTTCATGAACCTGGAGAGAGAAAACACCATGCAAGCTCAAGAAGCACAGAGAGTCCCAATCAAGGTGAATTGAAACAGACCTACTCCAAGACACACCATAATTAAAATACCAAATTTCAAAGACAAAGAGAGAATCTTAAAGGCAGCAAGGGAGAAACAGGAAGTAACATACAAGGAGGCAAAGATAACGATAGCAGCTGATTTCTCCACAGAAACACTACAAGATAGAAGGGAATGGCAAGAAATATTCCAAGTAATGAAAAGCAAAGGCCTGCAACCAAGAGTACTCTACCCAGCAAGGCCCTCGATTAAAATGAAAGGAGAAATAAAGAGTTTCTCAGACTAAAGAAGGTTGAAAGAATACATGTCAACCAAACCAGTACTGTAAGAGGTGCTAAAGGGACTGCTATAAAAAGAGGAAGAAAAAGAGGGAGAGGGAACAGGTACAAAGAAGGAAACATGAATGAGTACCTATCAATCATAAACATAAATGTTAATGGATTAAGTGCTATGATCAAAAGACATAGGGTAGCTGAATGGATAAGTAAACAAGACCCACACACATGCTGTCTACAGGAGACCCACCTCAGAGAAAAAGACCTTCGCAATCTGAGAATGAAGGGATGGAAAAAATATTCAAGGCAAATGGACAGGGGAAAAAATGCTGGGGAAGCAGTACTTATATCAGACAAAATATACTTTAAAACAAAAACCATGAAAATAAATCCTGAAGGACACTATATAATACTCAAGGGAAGAATCAATCAAGAAGACATAAACATTGCAAATATAGATGCACCCAGCATAGGAGCACCCAAATATATGAGCAAAATATTGGAGGACTTCAAGAAAGATATAGACAGCAATACATTTACATTAGGGAATTTTAGCACCCCACCATCAAAAATGAATAGATCTTCTAAACAAAATATCAACAAGGATATTGTGGCATTAAACAATGTCCTAGATGAAATGAACTTAATGGAATATATATATATATATATATTTTTTTTCTCCTTTCATACCAAAGAAGCAGGCTGCACATTCCTATCAAATGGACATGGAATACTTTGAAAGACAGACCACATGATAGGACACAAAACAAGCCTCAAAAAATTCAAGAAAATTGAAATCATATCAAGCATTTTCTCAGACCACAAGGGCCTGAACCTAGAAACCAACCTCAAGGAAAAACTCAAAAACAGTTAAACTCATGGAGACTGAGTAATATGCTATTAAACAATGAATCAGTTAATAATGAGATCAAGCAAGAAATCAAAAACTTTCTGGAAACAAATGAAAATGAACACACAACTTTCCAAAACTTCTGGGGCACAGCAAAGAAATTTCTGAGAGGGAAGGTCAAGGCAATACAGGCCTGCCTGAAAAAGATAGAAACTTTTCAAATAAAACAACCTAAGATGACATCTACAAGAACTAGAGGAGCAACAACAACAAAAAAACCCAGAGTGATTAGAAGGAAGGAAATAACCAAGGTCAGAGCAGAATTAAATGACATTGAGACTAAAAGAACAATTCAAAGGATCAGTAAATCCAGGAACTGGTTCTTTGAAGAGATAAACAAAATTGACAAGTCTTTAGGCAGACTCACCAAGAAAAAAAAGGGAGAAGACCCAAATTAATAAAATCAGAAACCAAAGAGGAGAGATCACAATTGATACCACCGAAATACAAAGGGCTATAAGAAATTACTACAAAGAGCTATATGCCAAGAAATGTGAAAATCTGGGTGAAATGGACAAATTCCTGGAAAAAATATAATCTTATCAAAGTGAATGGAGAAGAAACAGAAAGCCTGAACAGACTAACAGCTATAGAAATCAAAGCAATAGTCAAAAAACTCTCAGCACACAAAAGTCCTGGACTAGATGTTTTCCTAGGAGAATTATACAAAATATTTAAGGAAGAGCCCTATCCTTCTCCGATTACTCCAAAAAATCCAAAAAGAAGGAAGGCTCACAAATCCTTTTTATGAAGTCGACATCATCCTATTACAAAAAACAGATAAAAACACCACAAGGAAAGAAAACTAAAGGTCAATATTGCTGGAGAGCATAGATGCTAAAATCCCCAACAAAATATTGGCAAAGTGCATCCAACAACACATTAAAAAGAGCATCTACCATGATCAACTGGGATTCATCCTAGGGATGTCAGAATGTTACAATATTCACAAATCAATAAACATAATACATCACATAAACAAAAGACAAAAATCATATGATCAAATCAATAGATGCAGAAAAAGCTTTTGACAAAGTAAAGAACCCACTTATGATCAACACACTCAGCAAAGTGGGAGTAAAGAGAGCATACCTCAACATAATAAAGGCCATGTATGGGAAACCTACAGCCAACATCATGCTCAATGAGCAAAAAATAAAACCTTTCCCACTAGGATCAGGAACAAGACAAGGGTGTCCACTTACATCACTTCTATCCAACATAGTATTGGTGGTCCTAGCCACAGCAATCAGACAAGAAAAAGAAATAAAAGGCATCCAAAACAGAAAGGATAAAGTAAAACTATCATTGTTTCCAGATGACATGATTGTGTACATAGAAAACCCCATAGACTCCACCAAAAAACTACTCTACCCAACAAGTGAATTTGGCAAAACAGAGGGATACAAAGTCAATATTCAGAAATTGAAGGCATTTTTGTACACCAACAATGAAATATCAGAATCAGAAATTAGGAAAAAAATCGCATTCACTATACCAACAACAAAAGAATAGTATCTAATAATAAGCCTTAACAAAGAGGTGAAAGACTTGTACTCTGAAAACTACATGACACTGAAGAAAGATATTAAGGAAGATACAAATAAATGTAAGCATATACCATGTTCATGGCTCAGAAGACTTAACATCATCAAAATATCCATACTACCAAGAGCAATTTACAGATTCAATGCAATCCCCCTTAAAATACCAATGACATATTTCACAGATATAGAACAAACAATTCAAAAATTTATATGGAATGATAATCGACCACGAACAGCTTCAGTAATTTTGAGAAAGAACAAAGTTGGAAGGATCACAACACCTGATACCAAACTATACTACATGGGTACTGTAATCAAAACAGTCTGGAACTGGCATAAGAACAGAGACATAGATCAATGGAATAGAATAGAGAACCCAGAAAGAAACCCATGTCTCTGTGCTCAATTAATATTTGAAAAAGGGTACAAAAGCATAAAATGGAGTAAAAATGTCCTCTTTAACAAATGGTTTTGGGAGATCTGGGTAGCTACATGCAAAAAGAAAAAAAGAAAAAGAAAAAGAAAAGAAATTCAACCACCAACTTACACCACACAGAAAATAAACTCAAGGTGGAGAAAAGACTTAAATATAAGTGGCAAAGCCATAAAGGTCCTAGAGGAGGACATAGGCAGGAAAATCTCAGATATTCCACTCACTGTTATTTTCACCAATATGCCCCCTACAAGAAGGGACATTAGGAAAAGAAACAAATGGGTCTTCATGAAATTACAAAGCTTCTGCACTGCTAAAGAAAACATCAGCAAAATGAAAAGGGAACCAACCATATGGGAAAATATATTTCCCAATGATACCTCGGACAAAGCTTTGATCTCCAAAATATATAGAGAGAGCTCACATGACTCACTCCAGGAAGACAAACAACCCAATTAAGAATAGGCAAAGGACCTGAGCAGAGAGTTCTGTAAGGAGGACATACACAGGACCCAGAGACATATGAAAGGATGCTCAGCGTCCCTAACTATCAGAGAAATGCAAATTAAAACCACAATGAAATACTACTCCACACCAGACAGAATGGCTATCATAAGAAAATCAACAAACAAATAGTGCTGGTTAGGTTGTGGAGAAAAGTGAACTGTAGTACACTGTTGGTGTGAATGCAAACTGTTGACGTGAATGCAGACTGGTGCAACCACTGTGGAAAACAGTATGGAATTACCTCAGAAAACTAAAAATGGACCTTCCTTTTGACCTGTCAATTCCAGTGCTGGGATTATATGTTAAAAATCCAGAAACCAATTCAAAACAACCTGTGTACCTCAATGTTTGTAACAGCACAATTTATAATAGCAAAATGTTGGAAGCAACATAGGTGCCCATCAGTAAGTGAGTGGATCAAAAAACCATGGTACATTTTCACAATGGAATAGTATGCAACAGAAAGAAAGAAGGAGCTCCCACCATTTGCAACAGCATGGATTGATCTTGAAAGCATTATGTTAAGTGAAATAAGACAGGTAGTAAAAGATAAATAACATATGATCTCACCTATAAGTGGAGACTAATCAACAAAACAAACAAGCAAGTGAAATGTAACCAGAGACATTGAAGTGAAGAATAAACTGACAGTGAATAGTGGAGAGAGGTGAAGAAAAGATAGGGGGAAACAGGTGAAAGGTGGTGAAGGAACATATATGAGGGACTCATGGACAAAGTCAAGGGTGGGTGAGGAGAATGGACAAAACTATACTTGAACAACAATAAAAAATTTCAAAAAAGAGAGGTTAAAACTATTATAGATAGGAAAAAGGAATATAAGGTGACTAAAGGAGGAAACAGTGATTTTGAGTGGGAAGAGGGAGGAGAAATAATAACAGTATGGAATGGAAACAAGGTGTAGGAAGGGAGAGAATAAAATTTAAAACATAAGTAAAACAGGGAAGGGCAATGGCAAAATGGAGTAAGAAAATGGAAATTTATACTATGAGGTTTGAAATAAAATAAAAAATGTAGTGAACCAAATGGAACAAAATTGCAGAAAAAACACAACAGTGTCAATATCAATGAAAGGTGATCAAAGGTTAATAAAATTGGAAGGAGAATAAGAATATTATACAAAAGAGAAAAGAGAATATGAGATGTCTACAATAAAGAAAAAGTGATTTTGAGAGGATGGGAGAGGAAAAATAATAAGAGTAAGAAATAGAATCCAGGCTAAGAAAGTGAAAAAAAATAAAATTCCTAACACAAATAAGCCTGGGTAGAAGGAAGGCAAAATGAAGTAAGATGGGGAGGGTAACCTATGACATTTGAAGTACAAAAAATAGTGAATAAATAAGAATACTGTTGAAGAAGTACAACAATAGCCATAATATCCACACCGAACAAGCCACAACTTATAAGGGTGGAAAGGAAATTAGAATATTATAAGAGGGGGAAAAGGATGTGAGCTGATTAAAGGAAGGAGGAATGCTTTTGAGAGGACAGAGGAAGGAGAAACAGTAAAAGTAAAGAACAAGAACAAGGCATAGCATGGGAGAATATAAAATTTACAACAAAAATAAGAAAGAGCAGGAATAAGGCAAAATGGAGTAGGTCAAGGGCAGCATGCAATGTGAGATTTGAAATAACAATAAAATTAAAAATAATTAAAAATCTGTATTAAAAGGATAAGAAATAAAAGATAAAGTATAGTAAATTAGTTGGAATACAATTGAAGCAAAAGAAGAAATATTAAAAGGCTATGTGAAAGAAATTTTAAAATTGAAAATTCTGAAGAAGAGTGAGGCAAAATTCATCTCAGCCATTTGGTGTTCACCTTCTGACTTCTCTTTCTGGATTCACCTCTGGGTTTTTATCAGCTCAAGGTCCTGGGGTAGGTCATCTAACTTCTGGCAGAACTGCCTGTATCAACTTCACCTGCCTCTAGAGGGAGCTCCTGTTGTGATGGGGAGGGTAAACGTGCGACCCCTAGATCTCCTCTGAGAGGCACTGTTCAGTCTTCTGGGAAAATTGTGGGTGTGCCCCCCGTACTTGCACCACTCGTCCTGGTCTGTCCCAGTTTATTTCCAATACTGTATAGTGTCTGATGAGTTAGCTGTTTGTTTCAAGGGTGGGGGCTATCTGTTTAAGAGTGTCAGCTCTCTCCTGCTTGGTGTTGAAGGCAGCTCTGTGTGGAAGCTTAGACTGGGCAGGGTCCTGATTCTTCCTTGCTGTACTGCTTTCTGATCTCCCTGCTTTGCTGGGCTCAGTGAAATAGGGCCCTAGGAACCAGTGTATTGTGTCTCCCCAAGAGAAGTTCAAAATGGGCCCTTTAGGTATTCCTCTTGCTGTCTTTCTCTTGCAGAAATGCATCCTGTAGGGTTCTTGAGCCTGGCCTGCCTGTTTTGCAGATCTTCCTGGCTCCTGCAGGAGGTGGGGGCTGGGTGAGACCTTCCTAGAGGTTCCACCAGGGAAAGGGGCTCTGTCTGGCTTTAAATAACTTCAAGTACACAGTTCCCAGTCCACTGTCCTAGCAGCACACAGAGGCCTGCACTCTCCACTCTTCACGGAACCTTTCCTGTGAGCTGTTTTTGCTCTGGGATGGAGAAATCCCCTCACCGTGCATCTTCCTGACCGATACGCCCAGATTCACTTAGTGGAAACAAACTGCACCCTCCCATCTTTCCCCCTTGCTGGCAGGGTAGCTGTGCATGGGGTCCCTGATCAGCACACCTCAGCTCCCCTTTTAAAAATGTCTCTCTGGGCACTCCCACTGCAGCACTGAGTCACTGTCTTGCTTTCCATACATGTCAACACTCTCAAAAAGCCAAGAGCCTCTTGCAGTCATGGTTGGCTGCAACTAGCCTCCTCTACCCAACCCAGGTGCAGATAGTGTCCCTCTTTCTCTCAGGCACTCTGCTGGTTGGCATTTGCTGCTGCAGCTATGGGTATGCTGTTCACTCTGTGTGTGTGTGTGTGTGTGTGTGTGTGTGTGTGTGTGTGTGTAGCTTGGATCTCCCTGACTTTGTGTATCCAAGTCACTCCCAGACTGGGTCTAGGGGTTCTTTGCCCTGGGAGGGGAGGAGGTAGCAAATCTGCGGCCTCTGACCAGGTTCTTCACAGCTACAGGTGCCACGCATGGGATATTTCGGCTTCTACTTATAAAATCTCCTTATCACCTATTGTGAAGTGTCTTCTGTACTCCTTGACTTCCAAATTTCAAATCAACTAAGATTCCATTGAATGTTCAGTTTGGTTTTTGGAAGATCAGCAAAGTGTCTGAGTTGAGTGCAAGAGCAAGTGGACTCAGTTTCCACCTTCTAGGTCATCATCTTTACTCCCCTTCTATGCCATTTTATATAAGGAATTTGAACACCCAAAGGTTTTGGTATCTGGAGAATCTTGGAACCAAGTGCCCATGGATATTGGGGAATGACTAATTACCTTCTAGGAGAGTCAAAAGTTATTCATAGATTTTTGTCTGCACAGAGGTTAGTGTCCCTAACCCCCACGTTGTTTGAGGATCAACTATACTTTCTTTCTATGGACCTTTTATACACATATGACACTGTATATCCTGTTCTCTCTACCTGCAGTGCACTGGCAAAATTTTAGTCATCCTTCAAGGGCCAGATCTAATGTCACTTCTTCAGTGAAGCTTTGATAAATGCACATCCCATTGTGTTTACCCCTAGGTGGGTGACTTAATTCCATTTCTTTTGATTAATAGCTTTTTTTCTAACCATAAATTTAACATATCTCATATTATTTTATAATTAGTTGTTTTGGAATGTTATCACCACTTAATCCAGAAGCTTGTTGAGAACAGGATGCTTGTTTTATCCATTCTGCCTCCCTAGCACAACTCTTGGCACAGAGTATATGCATGATAATATCTGGTTAAATGAATACATGTCAAACCAATAATACATGTTTACTCTCAATTCTGTCCTTATATCAGAGCAAATATTTTTTTCAATTACAGTTTACATTCAATATTATCATTGCAAACGTTTTGAGTATTTGCAAAGATGGTTTTTCTTTTACCTTAAAATATTGATATCTAAATTGGAAATTTTAACAAGGATACATGTAAAAATAATAAGTGCATTGTATATTCAGAGCACAACTGGGCAACAATAAATAAAATAGACCTATTATCATTAGGTACATGTGCAGATGAAGTAAATAAAAAAGTCAGTGAATAGGAGGATGTGGGATTATGTTTAGACAACAGTTTGGATGGCACCTCAAAATTAATCTGGGAAAGTTGTAGGAGAAAAAACTGGGATTTCCAGAAACTATTTAAATCAAACATGGCTGGAATGGGCATGGGCAAATCAGAGAATCTTATTTACTTGAATGTTTGGTTTTTTAAATTATATTTTATTGATTATACTATACAGTTGTCCCAATTTTCACCCTTTTCCTTCCTCCACTCAGCACCCCTCACTCCCTCAGGAAATCCCCACACCATTGCTCATGTTCACGGGTGATGCATAAGAGTTATTTGGCTACTCAATCTCCTATACTGTACCTTACATCCCCCATGGCTATTCTGTAACTACCTATTTGTACTTCTTAATCCCCTCACCTCTTAACCCACTCCCCCACATGCCCCCTCCCATCTGGCAACCATCAAAATTCTCTCCAGATCTATGATTCTGTCTCTTTTCTTCTCATTTTCTTCATTTGTTTTTTAGATTCAATTTTTGAAAAATATTTCTTTTTGCCATTTTATTGTTCATAGATTTGATCTTTTTCTTAAATAAATCCCTTTAACATTTCATATAATAATAGTTTGGAGATGATGTGCTCCTTTAGTTTTTACTTATCTGGGAAACTCTTTATTTGCCCTCAAATTCTAAATTATAACTTTGCTGGGCAGAGCAACATTAGCTATAGGCCCCTGCTTCACATTACTTTGAATATTTCTTGCCAATCCCTTATAGCCTGCAAAGGTTCCTTTAAGAAATCAGATGACAGTCTTATGGGAACTCCCCAGTAGGTAACTAACTGCTTTTCTTTTGCTGCTTTTAAGTTTCTCCCTTTATCTCCAACCTTTGGCATTTTAATTATGATATGTCTCAGGGTGGGCATCTTTGCATCCATCTTGTTTGGGACTCTCATGGCCCAAATGAAAAAACAGATCAAAATTACAAAAAAAGAATTAAACAAAATGGAGATAAGCAATCTATCAGAAGCAGAGTTCAAAATACTTGTTATAAGGATATCACTAATAAGTATTGGAATTAGTGGACTAAAGCTACTTATTTTTTAATGACTTAGAAATAACACTCTCAAATGTGTATGTAGCTTCAACTCAGTAGCAGGATTTAATTGCCTTCAGGGACCTTGTCACTCACATCTCTTCAGTTAAATCACTTCTTTGGAACCGGAATAAATAAACTCAGAATACGGCAGCAGGGGATGTTTAAGATTCTGCTCTCCTCTGTTCATATTTTGGATCATTTGGAGTCCTGGTTTCTAAAATATTCAGTATAATTAAGATACAACCTATTATAAGAGCAAGTGAAGAAGGATATCCTGGCAAGAAGAAAAGAAACCATATTTGTCCTTTAGAACAAATCAACATATACATTTGGAATTATCTGTTTTGACACAAATATCCCAGGATGCACTGGTAACTCACTCTGCTTGAAAGACTTCAGTCCTTCAGTGAGCTGATGATTCAGTAACACATAAGGGGCTATAACAATACTACTTTTGAGACCTTAGTGTTTAGAGGGGTTATGCTATTAAGGTAAGTAAAATAAATTTAATTCCAAAAACATTAATTGAGGTCCTTCCATGTGTGAAGAACTGAGCTAAGTATTGGAGTTGTAGAAATAAATAAAATGCAAATTCTGTTTTCAGAGGGTTCACAATATAATCTGTTTATATTGCCTTTTTCATGTCCTATTTACTAAATTCTTTTCCACCCTACAGACAATAAAGGTAATCAATTTGGTCACATTGTCATGGGTGTTGTTTCTCAAATGAGGTCTTTTTAAAAAATAATAAAAGCTAATATGTATATAGGACAAAAATCCAATGAGGTGGATACTGTAATTATCTCAATTTTACAACTGGGGAAACAAAGGTGGAAACAAGTTAAGAAAACTACCAATATCACAGTGAATCAGTGACTGATCCCGGATTCAAATTTTGTTCCCAAGTCCACACTCTTAATCATCAATCTACAATGCCCAATATGGATAATAGCACTATCTACAAACACTATCCATTTCATTAAGTATATCTTGAGCTTCTGGAATTTTCTGAAGAGCCTCATTTGACCCTTAATTTTAATATTAAGAATGAACTGAGTCTTCCTGGTAAGCATGTGGACCAGGAAAGACCTCTTTGGAAAAAACTATGAAGAAAAACCTTGAAGTAAGTCTAAAATATTTCTTAAAGATCAACAACCTGTGAACATACATGTGAATATCTCCTCATATGTCTCATTTATTCAGGAAGATTTTGATATACACATTGCTAAAGCACTGAATTATTATTATATATATATTATATATATATATTTAGTTGACTGAGATTCACTCAAATCATGTAAACACACAGAAATGTATTATTTGTTTTACAGCTGTTTATACTGGCATTTGTTTTGGGACCTTTAGTGTTATAAAATGGTGAGAATTGTAAGTCAAAATAAGCTTTTACGAGTTAAAAAAAATGTTGTTATTCTAGCACGAAACTTAGCATTTTTTGAAAAAGTGTGTACCCTGAACATTACACTCTTGTAATGCTAATAGGATCTATGGTTATTTTGTCACCATCACATAAAGACAAGATCATCCGACTTTTGCCCCAGTCTCAGTCTCAAAACTCTACTTCAAGAAGACTTTTTTTCTTCAGATTGATTCTGTTTTCTGATTCCAGTTCTGGGAGTATACAAAACAAAAGAGTCCTCTAAGTCTCATGAGAGTTAGTCAAGGACCTCCTTGCAGAATCACTATCTATAATAAGTAGAAACAACTGCACTTGGAAGGTTAGAGCAGCTAAGTGTGTTTTTTTTTTCAGTTTGTCATTGTCTATGACTTCTACTCAAAGTCCCCTTATGCTATAATATTAGGTTTTATTGAAGACCTTGTTATAAACTCTTGCTCTACTCCCTGAATTACTTGTCCATTAAAGTCTTATAATTTCTGACAGCTGGAGTCTCTCCTAGGTAGAAAATCCAAAGAGATTACCTACATCATTGGCCTGGACAGCCTTTCAGCTGCCTATCTCCTAAGACAAACCTTCTTATCTACAGCCTACTCCCACCAAGGCCTAACACCTGCCACATGAATCTAAAATTATATACTATATATGCCCAAAATCCTGATTTGTGATTGGAACTGGATAAGAATCTTACAGACTGAAAATAAAAAGATATTGACCTTAATAATGAACTGGTCTGTGATAATACTCATACATGACAGAAATAGATCAAACAAAGTAAATAAAAATTTAAATGGAGAAAAAGGTGTGCAAAAACTTTTTTTGATGTTCTAGAATTACACCCATTTTCTCTCTTTACTACACCTTCTCTCTATGTAAAGAATAAATTGTAGGGCTAAAAACTACAGGACATTAAAGTGCATTTTTGAGCTTCAGGGCATTAATAAGACTGAATACTATGAGATGTTGACTGTTTCTCACCATAGGCTTTTTATCCTTAAACATTTATTTCTTTTAGCCATTTCAATGTAATTTCAGTCAAATCAATTTTATGACATAAAGACAGAAGAGCCAAAAACTGGCCTTGATTCATTCAACAAATATGCATTGAATATATATTTTGTTGGTTCACACCAGACACTTTGAGAGGTGGTGAAAATAAGGCAGTGCACAGGAGAGTCAGGTCTTTTTTTTCCTCCTAGAGCTTACAATTCAGTAATGGAGAAGAAATTAAATAATTAGATAGATGATAGGTAGATAGATAGATGATGATGATAGATGATAGATAGATAGATAGATGATAGATAGATGATGATAGGTAGATAAGATAGATAGATAGATGATACATAGATGATAGATAGATAGATAGATAGATAGATAAATCGATGATAGATAGATGATAAATAGATGATAAATCATGATAAGAGCCATGCAGATAAAGTTCAGAGTTCTACAAACAATTATAACAAATAAATCTGATTTATAGATTGGTGGTATTGTGGAAGACCTTTCTATTGAATTTCCTTTAAATCTGAGATATTAAAGATGACTAGGAGTTCACCAAGGAAAAGGGTAGGAAGATTATTTCCAGCAGAAAGAACACAATGTGCAAAAGTGATGAGGTGGGAACAACGTCAGAGGGCTTCATAAAGATAGTATTGTTGGAACATGGTGAGCACAAGAAGAGAGTGCAAGACAAGTTTACCATCAGATAATTTAGAGTCATATAGGTCATGGTAAATAGGTTAGATTTTATCGAAAATGTAATTAGAAACCCTAGAGTTATTTTACTCATGGGAAGGATATGGTCATAATAATGTATGGTCATTACATTGTTCTCTGCTGTTGTGTGAATACATTATAGAGAGGCAAGAATGGAAGTAGGGAGACCTGTTTAGGCAGTTCATGTATTTGTCCAGAATAGAGATGATGGTGGCTGTAGCTAGACAAGTGTTAGTTGTGGATATGAATATTTGTAGGTAGATTTGAAATATATTTAGGAGAAAAAGCCAAGAGGACTCAGTAATTGTTTGTATATGCAGAGTAGGAAAAAATAAATGTGAACTTGGCACACATTTTATGTCATGGATATGCACTAGTTAAGACATATTTCTGGCTAATATCTATAGTGGGAAAGAGCAATTCTGTGGTTCAGGGATCTGGTTTCATAGGAGCGGTCAATTAGCACATTTTCTTTAAGGGGAGTGTTCAAAGCACATTTCAGGTAGAGTCCAAAACTCTCATTTTATACATGAAAGAATTAAGATTCAAAAAGGATTGCACTACTTTGCAAATCAATCTTGTGCTATGTATGAATGCTTCATCTTCCAAATTAGGACAATCTTCAAAACAGCATCATGTGTTTCAGAGACATCTCCTCCTAATATCACCTGATATAAGACTAAAGACACAGCATAAAATAATTTTTTTCAAATTAAAATGAATTAAATTTCTACTTTCTCAAAAGATAGAACAAAATGGATATTCTGGTTACTGATAATGACAGCAAAGTGACAGAGTTCATCCTGGTGGGTTTGTCCAGTCATCCAAAACCCAGATTGCCTTTTATTGCACCACAGTAACAATCTACCTGATTGCATTGGTGGGTAACAATCTTATCATTGTCATGGTTAGACTTGATGGGTGGCTTCACACCCTTATCTATTTTTTCTTAAGCAACCCATTCCTTGATATCTACTATGGCAATTCAGTGTCATTTTTTGTTGTTCAATGGTTTAAGAAACTATCTGGCCATTTCCCATACTAGCTGTTATGCTCAGATGACCATCACTATTTTTCAGGGAATGACCAGGTGTCTCCTCCTGGCTGTCATGGCTGATGATAAATTTATTACAATCTTCAATCCCTCATGTTACACCATGATTATGAACAACTGGGTCAGTATACAGTTGGCCATGTGAACCTGGTCCAGTGCCTTCCTTTTAGCAATAATACCAATCATTGCCATCCCTCCCCATTTTTGTGGACGCAATCTCATCAACAAATTTACCTATGAGATTCAGACCCCATTGAAACTCATGTGTTTAGACATTCCAGACAGATTTATTCTGGGTCTCAGACACCCCAGTCAGGTTTATTCTGGGTCTGGTCATTGGCATATTCACACTGCCCCTGCCTTCACCTTCATCATCATCTCCTGTACTCACATTGTGTTTGCTGTTCTGTGGATCTACTCTGCAGAGGATCCACTCTGCCTATACATTCCATCTGAGTGTAGTCACCATACTTTATGAAATAGCCATCTTCCTATACCTGAAACCTCAGTCAAGAGAGTCCCAGGACCAGAGTAAATTCATCTCTGCATTTAGTGGTGTGGCATCCCTTATTTTGAACCCCTTCATTCACACCTTGAAGGACAAGTATGTCAAAGAGACCTTAAGAAAAATAATTAAGGAGAAAGGGTCCTAAAAAAAACTGAATAGGCCATGGAGGCTCATTTAATCAACAGCTTGACACTGACTTGTAAAAATAACAAGTTAGAAATACTAAACGATATTTTAGTAAAGTTATTAATGTCAAATGCATTTTTTCTATTTCTAAAAAGTGTATGATAAATAACATCCTCTCATTGCTTAAATTATGTTAAACATTTGCAGTGACATTTATTTAAGTAAAAAACTGTACAGGAGAAGCTTGTGGGAGAGTTTATAAAACAAAATAATGATCAGTATATTTTAATTCTGAGTAGTCTGATTTTGTTTTACGGAATGAGAAATATTTCAATATTCTAAGATGTTCTTTCATAAATGATAAAGAGCAAAGTTGCAAAATGTACAATTCCAATCTCCATACTTTTCGTATAAGTTATATCATGACCCAGTCTTCAGAGTGATGGACGTAAGTGGGTAGAGTGGAAAATTACTCAAATGTTATATAAAACTTCCACATAGGAGGCTCTGCTGAAGCAAGGAGCCATTCAAGAGTCTGTAGATACTGATGGTCAGGACTGATGACCTTATGGAACTTACTATGGCATGTATTGATCAGTAGAAAAGGCCACATTTTCTCTGTCAATGCACACTACTCCTACATAATTGCATGCAACTGCCAAAGTTGTTTAACTCACAAGCATAGAAAAAATTTAACTTAGGAGGAACACCTTAAGAACAAGCAAACACATAGTATATTTAAAAATTATAATGTTTATTACTTTAAAATGCATGGTAGTTAAGAGAAGAAATGAAAAATCATCTCTAATACCAACACTCAGTGAGTGTTGCATAGGTTTTTAAATCAAGCAGACATGTACTTAAGTCTGTCACTCATGGTTAGGTGAAATTCAATCATTGATTTTCCATCTTTAAACTTCAATTTTTTTTCATTTGCAAAACGGGGATTATAAGAGTGCCTACCTCACAAAGTTGCTTTGAATATTAAATGAGGTAATGCATGTTAAGTTTCTATCACCATGTGTGGCACGATAGGCACTGAATACATGTCAACAGCAACAACAAAAGAATAAAAAACCTGTCAGTTCACTCTGTAACCCATTGCATGAGTGTTCATTTGCTTATGTATGTACCCATAATGACTGTATCATTTAAAAATGATACATGGCAATATGGTAGACTGAAAAATATGTTCTCACTGTTATCTTAATTTAAATTTATTATATTAAAAATGAGATTAAATATGTTTCCCATGTTAATTTGTCATTTACACTTTGAGAGTCAAGCTCTTTGTTATTAGAAAAAATGACAATGAATTGATTTGGGAAACAAAAAATGCTTCATTCAGTGACATATAGTTAATTAAAAAGCCCCCAAATTTGTTTCAACATTGATTGACTCCATGATTGTTTTCAGATACATCCTGACAGGTAGATCCCCAGTTCGATCCATTCTATTTCACTCTGGTAAGCACTCCTGCAATTAATACTAATAGTTCAACAACAGAAGCTATTATAAATGAAAATGAAAATAAAACTATAGGAATCCCAACAGAGAACTCTTCAGAAATAAATCTATGGTGCTATGCAAATTTTGCTGTGATGTTACCAATTTAACTTTGAACAAATTCTTGTGTAAGTTTTGTTTCTGGTGTCTCTAAATACTTCTCATTTAGTATTCTATTGTGTAAAAGTATCATAGTTTTCTGATCCACTCATTTACTGATGGGCCCTTAGGTTGCTTCCAAAAACTGTGGTACATTTACACAATGGAATACTATGCAACAGAAAGAAAGAAGAGGCTCCTACCCTTCACAACAGCATGGATGGACCCAGAGAGTATTATGCTAAGTGAAATAAGCCAGGTGGTGAAAGACAAATACCTACGATCTCACCTATAAATGGAACCTAATCAACAAAATAAACAAGCAAGCAAAATATAATGAGAGACATTGGAATAAAGAACAAACTGACAGTAACCAGAGGAAAGAGGGATGGGTACAACAGGGAAAAAGGGGAAGGGTAATCAAGGAACATATATAAAGGACACATAGACAAATCCAAAAAGGGATAGGATTGAGGGTGTGGGGTCAGGATGGGAGGGGTGGGGAAGTGGTGACGGGAAATGCACAAAACTGTACTTGAACAACAATAAAAAAACAATAATCCAACTATGTAAATTCTGACCAATAAATAAATGATGTCTAAATAAATAAATAAATAAATAAATAAATACTCATTTAGCCTAAAGCACTTCTGACACTAAAGGGAAGGTACCTACAACTAACCAGTAAGGCATGGTGAGCAAATAAAGTAAAAACCAGAAAGGTGGGGAAACAAACATAATACCTGAAAAAAAAAGTGAAACTGCAAATCTAATACTTACTGGAATTTGATCATTTTCATTAGGGACTAACAAGAGGTAGGGAAGAATAAGCAATGAGACGTGCTTTTAGCTAACAGAGACATTGGGTAGAGGCAGAGGCAATTTTAGCCACAAGAGAAAATTATACATGTAGACTAATGTCTTCCCTTTTGATTACCTTGGGAAGAAGTTAGACAAAATTCTCTTTTTTATAGAGAAATGTTACATCTGGAAGTGGAGAACGAGCTACAGGAAGATTCTGACATGAAATCAAGATTCTGGGTAAACAGAAAGTGTAAGAGATTATAAGAACAACTAACAGGTTAGAGGTAAGTTGTCTTTATCTTTAATAATTATTGTGGAAATTGTCTTCTTCAAGACTTCTTTTACACTACTAAATACATAAGTTTGAGTTATAACAAATTAGCAATACTTTGTAACTACCCATGCCTTGGGAAACATTTAAATTTCTTGTCTCTACCAAACAGCACTTATGGAGTTGCAGCTGATAATGGGCAACTCTGCCTCTCTGCACACCATCTTTTCATAGGGTGTGCCATAATCACAAAGCAACATCACAGAAAGTTAAACTGACCCCTTAAAATCAACATGGCTGAGAAAAGAGCTTCATGCTACCTAGTCATATCAGCAAAGTGAAGAAAATGGACTTGAGAGTCATAATCATAGCTTTTCCTAGAATTGCTTAAAAAAGGGTATTTAATATTCTTGAAAAAGGCTAAGAATATATCATTGGTTTATGAGTTTGTCAACAACACCAATAATAGTAATAAAAATTAATTATCTGAAGATTGCTCCTAAAGTTTCTATAAGCCATGAAAGCAGGACTGTTAAATCTGCCACTCTACCACATTCACTACATGGTAAGAAGAACACAAAGAAGTATTAATTTATTCCTGTAATATTTTTGTTTTTGTTTCAGTTAAAATGGTCACCAGAAATAGTTTTTCACTATATGTGAGTCATTGGCCCCATATCTGCTTCCCACATATGTACATAGACATGCACACATACATAAGCTTTATTGTTAGAAAGATCTCTAAATTCAGAATTTTTAGATTATAAGGGCAACTTTTTAGCTGTCCAAGCTTGGGCAAGTTACTTTAAACTCTCTGATAACCCCATACTCATCTATGTAGTTAATACTACTACTACTACTAATAATAATATAATAATAGTCCCTACTTCATAGGGTTGTAATGAGGATTGAACAAGATAAAGCATGTAAAATACTCAGCACAGTACTTGGCAAATCGTAGGCAAATGAAATGTAAGCTACTGTTATATATAAATCTAGTACTAAAGATGCCTGTACATTGCAATGCTTAATTTATTCAGTGTGCAGCAAGGTTATCACACTTTTATTGATTAAAGCTTATATCTAGAATTATGGTATACATACATAGACATACATGTGTCTCTGGGTATAAGTGTTAGATGTTATTTCACACATGATTGTTTTCATTCCTTATTTAATTTACTCACCCAATATTTATTGAATATCTTCTGTATTAGGTAATTTGTTAGCATTTGTGGATTTATAGAGGAAAACACCAAGTTCCTAAACTTAAGTCTAAAATATTTTAACAGAAAGACAGATGTTAAGCAGATTAGGACATGTATAAATAAAATAATTTAGAGAGCATGAGAAGTATCCTGAAGGAAACATACAGGAAGCTGAAATAAAGAGCAATGGGTGGGACTCATTTTGGATGAGATTGGAAAGTAAGATCTCTCAGAAGAAGTAATATTTCAATTGAAACTGAAGAACCACATTAGATGCTTACTGTAAAATTTGAAGAGTGAGGAGAGGAGTGTACTAGAATAAGGGGAAAAATACAAAACCTCTAAAGAAAGAAAGAACTATCCATGTTTAAGAAACAGGAAGAAGACAAGTGTGGCTAGAGCTAAGTGAACAAAGGGATGGGTAGAAGGTATGTCATCCATTCCTTCCTTCATTCAACAAAAACAATAATAAATAAACACAAGCACAAATTTATGTTCATGTGCACACACACATGAATACAGAGAGAGGGAGGGACAGAGAGAGAGAGAGAGAGAGAGAGACCCAACTCTGTGTGCCACAAATTTTTCTAGACTTTTGGGAAACATCGAGTAAAAATGTTTCCATATACATGAGGTTTATGTTATAGTATGGGGACATAAAGCATACAAATAAATCATACATAGGGGAATCCTCCCAAAACACGAATTATCTTCTGGAGGACAGGCCCCTTGTAGTACAGGTTTCTCCCACTAGGTGAGTGTTCTAGGAACCATCTGCATCAGTGCACCAGCTGGCGTTGTTGTGAGAGGTCGTGTTCAGCTTCACTGAGATTTTATGAAGACTCTTTCAATGTATTTACCCATTTCATGATGGGGGATTTACAAGTGCACCTTCCCACACTGTGCTGAGTGTTCAGTAGGTTTTAACCTAAACTATCATGACCCCCATGCTCCATGCTTCCTATTCACCCAATCTCTCCATAAGAGTGACTTTTTTTTTTGTTTCCCTGGATGAAAAAAATCCTGAAAGGGAAGTGTTTGCTGATGTGGAAGTGATGAAACAAAAAATATCAGAAGCACTAAAATGCATCAAAATCAGAGTTCAAAAACTCCTGAGCAAAGGAAAAAAATGCCTTGATAGGTGTATTGCATCAAATGGAGAGTACTGTGAAGGTGACTGAAGTTTAAACATGTAAGAATAAATACACAATGTTTTGTAAATAAATTTTGTTTCTTTACTCTCCCATAGTATGTTAAAAATAATACCATCATGATAACAGGGATACAGAGAGACAGGATAAGAACTTCAATTTTAAATGGGGTTATCAGAAAAATCTTGAGCATTTGGAATTTAAGCAAAGAGGGGAACTAATGTGAATATGTAGGAAAAGAAGATTCCAGGCAAAGGTGCTAAAGCAGTAGACTGCATAATGTATTTGAAGAACACAAATGAAGCCATGTGGTAGGAGATGAGTGAGCCAAAAGGAGAAAAGCGGCAGAGGAGCTCTGAGAAGAAAAAATGATCAAATTGTGTAGAGACTTCACAACCATTGTAAGGACTTCAGGTTTTTAAAGCTCTATTGAGATATAATTCACATACCATAATTTCACCATTTTAAATTGTACCATTTCATAGCATTTAGTACATTACAAAGGTGTGCTATTATCACCACTATGCAATTCTAGAATACAGACCCTGTACACATTAGCCATTATGTACCATTCTCTCTTTCCCTCAGTCGCTGGCAACCACCTATATTTCTGTCTCTATGGATTTGCCTTTTCTAGATATCGCATGCAAATGAAATCATACAATATGTGGTTTCTTTAACTTTGCATAATGCTTTCAAGGTTCATCTATGTTGAATAATGTTTCATGGTTGAATAATATTCTATTATATGTATATACCAAAATCTGTTTATCTATTCACTGGGTGCTTTCTCTATATTTTAAAAATAATAAGCTTCTGGATTTGTCTGCAAAACTAGAGAAAAAGGGAAATCCATAGCAAAGCAATATATGTATATCCTAGCCAACACTTGATGCAGTTCACCTAGTTTATCAAAGCCATCTAGGTGAGCTAAAATTAGTATCTTGCCATTTCAATTTGCACTTTACTAATAACAAATGATGTTGTACATCTTTTCATGTGTTTAATTGGGGAAGTGTATTTTCAGATCATTTGCCCATTTTTTTTTCATTGTATTATTTGTTACTTTACTATTGAAGTGTAAGAGCTCTTTATATCTTCTCTATATAAATCCCTATCAGATACCTGATTTGAAAATATTTTTCCCCATTCTGTGGGTTCTGTAGTTATTTTCTTGTTAGTGTCCTTTGAAGTACAAAAACTTTGTAATTTGATGTTGTTTATTGTTTTCTTTTGTGACTTATAATTTTGATGCTATGTATAAGAAATTGTACTTCTTAATCCCTTCAATTGGTAGTTAACAAAAAAGTAACAGACTGTAAAATGCAGCATGAGAATATAATCAATAATATTATAATAATGATGTATGGTGCCAGGTGGATATTTGAATTTTTGCGGGGATAATTTTATAAATTACATAATTGTCTATCCACTATGCTGTATACCTGACACTAATATAAAATAATAGGGAATGTCAACTGTAATTGAAAAATAAATTTAAAAAAATTGCCTAATATTTGTGCTTATGTCACAAATATTGGCGTTTCTGCTATCAGTTGCAATACTTTAAATCTTACACTTAGGACTCTGATGTATTTTTTTATCTATCTTTATCATTGACTCTATTACAGATGTCCCCATTTCGATCTCTTTGCCCACCTCCACTCAACCCCTGAACCCCTTCTCTCTGGCTATCACTGCACTGTTGTTAGTGTCTATAGGTTATGCATATACGTTCTTTGGTTAATCTCTTCATCATCTTTCATCAAACCTCCTTCCATGCACCTCCCCTCTGACAGCTGTCAGACCGTTCCATATATCCATGCCTTTGTTTCTATTTTGTTCCTTAGTTTTTTATTTCTTTAGATTCCACATATAAATAAGAACATGTTGTATTCATCTTTTTCTGACTGGCTTATTTCACTTAGCACAATAATCTCCAGGTTCATCAATGCTGTCACAATAGTAAGAGTTCCTTCTTTTTATGGCCACATAGTATTCCATTGTGTAAATGGACCACAGCTTTTTTTATCCACTCTTCTACTGATGGACATTTGGGTTGTTTTCAGATATTGGTGATTGTAAATAATGATGCTATGAACATAACAGTACATATATTCTTTCAAATTAGTGTTTTGGGATTCTAAGGATATATTCCCAGTAGTGGGACCACTGGGTTAAAAAGCAGTTTCATTTTTAATTATTAAAGGAAACTCCATACTGTTTTCCAAAGTGGCTGAACCAGTCTGCATACCAACCAATAGTTCATGACAGTTCATTTTTTTCCACATCCTCTCCAACACTTGTTTGTTGATTTTATTGATGGTAGCCATTCCAGCAGATATGAGGTGATATCTCATTGTGGTTTTAATTTGCATCTCTCTGATGATCAGTAATGTTGAGCATTTTTTCATAGGTCCATTGGCTATCTGTATGTCTTCTTTGGAGAAGTGTCTGTTGAGGTCCTTTGACCATTTTTAATTGGATTGTTTGTTTTCCTGGTGTTGAGTTTTATGTTTGTTATATATTTTTAAAATTAATGTCTTATCAGAAGTATCATTAGTGAATATGGTCTTTCATTCAGTCGGTTCTCTTCGGGTTTTTGTCGATGGTTTCTACTGTTGTGCAGAAACCTTTAAGTTTGATGTAATCCAATTCGTTTATTGTTTCCCTTGCCCCAGGACATACATTGACAAAAATATCACTACATGCAATATCTGAAATTTTACTGCCTATGTTTTGTAGGATTTTTACAGTTTTATGAATTACATTTGTCCTTTATCCATTTTGAGTTTATTCTTGCGTACGGTGTAAATTGGCAGTCTAGTGTTTTTTTTTTTTATTTTGTAAATCATGTACCTGTCCAATTTTCCCAATACTATTTATTGAAGGGACTATATTTACTCCATTGTGTGCTCTTGCCTCCTTTTTCAAATCTTAATTGACTGTAAAACTGTGGGTTTATTTCTGGGTTCTCTCTTCTGTTCCATTAATCTATATGCCTGTTCTTATGCCAGTATCAGACTGTTTTGATTATAATGGTCTTGTAGTATCATTTGATATCAGATATTATGACAACCCCTACTTTATTCTTCTTTCTCAAGACTGCTGATGCTATTCAAGATCTTTTTTGGTTACATATAAATTTTTGGAATAGTTGTTCTAGATCTTTGATGTTTGCTTTTGGCATTTTCATAGGAATTGCATGAAACCTATAGATTGCTTTGGGTAGTATGGAGATGTTATTGATGTTAATTCTTGTAATCCATAAACGTGGTATAGTTTTCCACCTGTTTGTATCTACCTCAATTACTTTTTCTTCAGTGTTGGACTCTGATACATTTTGAGTGTTTATATGTGTGTGTATATATAAATATACATTGGGTAATATAATTATGATGTGCTTTGGCGTGTGCTTGCTTGGGTTCAAATTCTTTGGGACTGTCAGCTTCCTCAACTTCCCGGAAGTCTATTTCCTTCACCAGATTGGGGAAGTTCTCCTTCATTATTTTTTCAAAAAAGTTTTCAATTTCTCGCTCTTCCTCTTCTCCTTCTGGCACTCCTATGATTCAGATATTGGAACATTTAAAGTCATCCCAGAGGTGCTTCAGTCTCTTCTCATTTTTAAAAATTCTTGTTTCTTCATATTGTTCTGGTTGCATGTTTATTTCTTCCTTTTGCTCCAAACTGTTGATTTGAGTCCTGGTTTCCTTCCCTTCACTGTTGGTTCCCTGTATATTTTTCTTTATTTCACTTTGCATACCCTTCACTTTTTCCTCTATTTTGTGACCATACTCTACCATTTCTGTGAATATCCTGATTACCAGTGTTTTGAACTCTACATCTGATAGGTTAGCTATCTCTTCTTTGCTTAGTTGTATTTTTTTCTGGATTTTTGATCTGTTCTTTCATTTTGGAACTATTTCTTTGTCTTGGTGCTCCTGTTATGTTGTAAGGGGAAGAACCTTAGGTATTCACCAGGGTAGGCCAACCCACTTCACTGCCTTGTGTTGTGTATGTAGGGAAGGGGTCAGAAAGGGAACTATGCTGCTTGCTCTACTCTCGCCCCATTTTCAATCACTTCCCCTGCTACCCACAAGCAAATTGGGGCCTTCTGGTGCTGATTCCCAGTTGGGTGGGTTTGTATATGTTCTGGGACCCTGTGGGTCTCTCCAATGAACTCTCCTGTGAGGTTGGAAGTTTTTCCTGCTTCCATAAACCCCACAGGATTTTATAGCCAGGAGTTTTGAGGCTTTCTTCTCCCACACTGCAACTTTGGGTTACAGGGTCTGTCTTGCTCCCCAGTTGTTCTCCCCATTTTATTTGCATGCGATTGTGGTGCTGACCGGTCCATCAGCTGCCACCTTGCCTGCCTTGTCGCTCAGTTGCTGCCTTGCCACACATCCTCTCCACCCCAGTTGCCCTTCTAGAACAGCCCCTCCTACCAGTCCAGATGAATTTTCTTTTTAACTCCATAGCTATTGAACTTCCATACAGTTTGATTTTGTGGCAGCTCTGGTTGTTTTTTGTTTTTAAATTTTTTGTTGTCAGTCTTTTGGTTGTGCGAGGAGGCAAAGTGTATCTACCTATGCTTCCATCTTGGCTAGAAGTCCAGTATTTTCCATATACAAAATTCTAACACCTATGAATAGAGATAGTTATACTTCTTTTACAACATGGATGTTTTTTATTTATTTTTCTTCTGATTACCTTGGCAAATGTGGTAAAATGCTGCATAGAAGTGGCAAAATGAGAAATTATGGATTTCTTTTGGGATATTACAGGGGAAGCTTTCAGTCTTTCACTATTAATTACAATGTCAGTTGTGTGGTTTTAATTGATGAAATTAATAAAATTGAGGAACTTTCATTCCATTTCTAGTTGCCTAAGTCTTTTTAAAAAAAGAACTCAGGTAAGGGTGTTTTTGTCCAATTATTTTACTACTTATTTAGATTAGCATGTGGTTTTTGTCATTTAATTATGTAATATAGTACATTACATTGATTTTCAGCTACTAAGCCATATTTACTTTTCTGAAATGAATACCATTTACTATCACTTAATTTTAACAATATTCATAAGCTTTTCTCTTATAGAACTGAGTTCCATTGCCCTCATTTGTAATACTGTTGTCATACAAATTATGTATTTATACCTTATAAACCTATCAACACACTTTTATAATTATTCCTGACTCTTTGAAAGAGTTTGAGTAGGGGAATGTCCTGATCTGACTTACATTTTAAAAGGGTAAATTGACTTTAATGTAGTAAGGACAGAAGCCTGGAAACTACTTAGTAGTATATTCCAATACCCCAGTTAAAAGATGATAGTGCCTTAGTAAAAGGTAGCAATCAATGTGGTGAGAAATAACAGGATTTTTTAAATATTTGAAGGATCAAGAGTGTGAGGAGAAAAGTTATGAATGATTCAAATGTTTATGATCTAAACAACTGCAGATGTGGGATAATGGAGTTGGTAGTCCATCTCCAAATATCAGGGAATATTTTGGAGAGATGATGTGTAGGGAAAGAGCAAGATTTCAGTTTCACATGTTAATTTAGAGATACCTATTAAACAAAAAATAGATTATGTCAGCTCAGCAGTTAAAACTATGAGTCTGGAGATTAGACGAGAGATATGAACTGGAAATATAAATATGGGAATTGTCAACATATAGGCTATTTTAAAGCCATGGGACTAGATGAGATCACCAAGACATAAGTAGTTAGAGAAAACAAAAAGTTCAAGAGCTGAGACCTGAAAAACTCTAATATTAAGAGGTCATGAAGATAAAGAACATGCAAAATATATTGACATAGAGGGGTCAGTAAATTATAAAGCAATTCAGAGGGTAGTGTTGTCTTGGATAAAAAATTTATCAAAAAGAGAATGATCAACTTCGTCAAATGCTGCTGATAGGTTGAATAAGATGAGTCCAGATAATTGACCGGAAAAACGGGCATTTTCTATGAAGTAAAATCAAGAAATATACTACTTTTTAATTGTATTAATAGTTTGCTGAGAGAATAAGTGATCATTCCCAAGGTTACATAGACCCTCCTTTAGAGACAGAAATATTTCTTACATGAGGAACCACAGATAACTCTATGACATTTTCAGTTTCATTTGTAGATATATCTGCACATTTTATCCTGAGATATATGAAAATGTTATTTTTTCCTCTTTTGAATAAGAGAATCAATTTGGAGTATGGTAATGGCAGAGTGGTTTATTTTGGACCAATTGTTTCACAGATAATGAAAACTAGAAAAATGTTTAAAATGAACTATTTGAAGGCAGAAACTTGAGAGCATTCAACTGCTGAAAGAAAAAGACACACTGTGTAAGATACATATCCATATGGTTTTTCACCTCAAGGCACTACCCTGGAAGTTTGGTGTTAGGTGGCTAAAACACAGACAAAAATCTCAAATCATATTGGTTTGAGTTATTAGAGGATGGAGTTGGGCTTGCCAGAATGGTTAGAAATTGAAAGGAGACATATAAAAAAGCACCACAGAGAGGTAAGCCCTAATTGTTATGTACAAGCCCCATCAGTGTGCAAGTTCCTGAACTGTGCATGTACAGAATAAAAATAATAAAACTGACAGGAATCAGCAGAAATAAGGCTGAAAATTTGGAACAGAGATTTTTAACAGCTGCTAATCATAATTGAGACAGACTTTGGAGGCTGAATTCCACCAATTTAGAGAACTTTTGTAAATATCATAGGCTTTCTACTGAAACTCTCAAAGGGCCATGCCTTAGTAATAAAGACTATATCTAAGGACCAAAGATTTACCATAAAAAACTAAGGGTAAAATTGAATCAGACTCACACTAACAAAGTGTAAAATGAGGGCCCTCAAAAATTCAAGATGATCTGTATATAATTTAACTGTCAGCTAGAACAAAAATGAAAAATACTCTTAAGAGAAAGATAAGAGAATGAAAACCCCTTATGAAATATCATTAATAGTATATATAATGAAATCAAATATTACTAAACATGTGACTAAAGAGAATAATTTAATATAAGGTTATCACAAAAAAAAAGTGAGCCCTGGCTGGTGTGGCTCAGTGGATTGCGTGCTGGTCTGGGAACTAAAGGGTTGCTGGTTCAAGTCCCAGTCTAGGGCATATGCCTGGGTTGAAGGCCAGGTCCCCAGTAAGGGGAGCAGGAGAGGCAACCACACCATTGATGTTTCTCTACCTCTCTTTCTCCCTCCCTTCCTCTCTCTAAAAATAAATAAAAAAATATTTTTAAAAAGTGAGTATGAATGGTTATTACAGTGATCCAGATGTTGAATTAGCAGAAAAGGATAAAAAGCTTTCAAAACTATGTTCAAGGACTTTTTTAAAAGATGGTCAGTATAAGTAAACAAATGGGTATTCCAACATGGAAATTGACACTATGAAAAATAATCAAATTGAAATTCTAGGATTAAAAATTATGCTATTTGAAATAAAAATTCAATGGCTTGGAGATGATAGAAAGAAATGGTTAACAAATTTTGAGACAGGGATCCAAATTTCCCTCCCTGGGGCAACAGAAAAGATAAAGAAAGATTTTTACAATACCATCAGACATGTTGACTTAATTTGCATTTATAAAACACTGTACCCAACAATTTTAGAATACACATATCAAGAAGTTTACATGGTAATTTCAAGTTAGATCATATGCTAGGCCACAAAATAAGTCAATAAATTTCACATATTGATATCTAAAAAGGTATCTCTTCTGACCACAAAGAAAATAATTTAGAAATAATAATAGAGTATCTGGGAAACTCACACACATTAGTAATTTAAATAGCACACTACTGAGTAACACATGGGTTAAGGATAAAATCACAAAAAATAAAGAATATAGCAAGGTGAATGAAAACAAAAATAAAACACAAAAATTCAAGGAATACAGTTGAAGTAGTGTTTTGAGGAAAATTTATAACTTTAAGTGACTATATTAAAAATGTGTAAAACATATTATTTAGATATGAACAGTAAGAAATTAGGAAAGGATGAGGGGAGCAAGTCCAAAGTAAGGAGAAGGGAAGGAATAATAGAAATAAGAGAAGAAATCAGTGAACTAGAAAATAGAAAATAAGTAAAATTAAAAGTTTGTTCTTTGAATATGTTAATAAAATGATTAAATACCTAGGAAATCTGACTAAAAAAAAAAGAGAGAGATGACTTTCACTTAATTAATAGCTGGGTAAGGTCCCATTAGACCAGCACTCTTGCAAATGACAAGTAGTTAGCTGTTAAAGGCACTGAGAAGTAAACAGAGAATGATGGAATCTTGAGGAGAGTTCACACTTAGAAAAGAGTTGGACAAAGTAAGTTCCCATTTTCATGCATTTTAATTTAGGACCATACACAGGCTTGTTGATGTGCAGAGTGATGGTGGTAAGCAGGTAAGTAGTTTTTCTGTTTTGGAGATTCAGAAAAACGAATCTAGAGAAATCACAGTGGTAAAAATAAAAGAAAGAATGGGTATATTAGAAGAAAAATATCAACATAGTAAATCCCAAAATTATTTCTGACCACATATTTTGTTGACCACCGAATCACACATCAGGAAAACAGATTCAAAAAAGTTGTTAAAGACAAAATATATGGAGGAAGTAAGATCCATCTGGTAAGGGGTTAATATCCACATTTATAAGGAACTCATACAACTCAACACGCATACGCACAAAAATTCAATTTAAAAAATAGGAAGAGGACCAGAATAGACATTTCTCCAAAGAAGAAATACAGATGGCCAAGAAACATATGAAAAATATTCAAAGTCACTAATCATCAGAGAAACGCAAATTAAAACCCCAATGACATACCTCGCATGTGTCAGAATGGCTATTATGAATAAATCTGCAAACAAAAAGTGCTGGTGGGGATGTGGAGAAAAGGGAACCCTTTTGCACTGTTGATGGGAATGCAGATTTGTGCAGTCACTCTGGATAGCATTATGGAGATACCCCAAAATATTAAAATTGGAACTGCCTTTTGATCCAGGGATCCCACTTCTATGAATACATATGAAGAAACCAAAAACACTGGTTCAAAAGAACATATGTATCCCTATGATCATTGCAGCATTATTGACAATAGTCAAGATAAGGAAGCAACCCAAGTGCCCATCAATAGAGGAGTGGGGAAAAAAAGCTGTGGTAAATATATAAATTGGGATATTACTTAGCCATAAAAAAGAATGAGATCTTACCATTTGTAACATAATGGATGAATCTAGAGGGTAAGATATAAAGTGAAATAAGTTATACAGAGAAAAACAAATATATGATTTCACTTATATGTGGAATCTAAAGAACAAAATAAATGAACAAACAAAATGGAAACAGGTTCATAGAGGCAGAGAACACACTGATAGTTGCCAGAAGGGAAGGAGCTTGCAGGGCTGGGTGAAAAATTTGAAGGGATTAGAAGTATAAATGGGTAGTTACAAGATATAAAGTTCAGCATAGAGAATATAGTCAATAATATTGTAATAACTATGTATGGTGTCAGATGGGTACATAAATTATTGGGGAGGGTCACTTTGTAAATTATTTAATTGTCTAACCATGATGCCATACACCTTAAACTAATATAAAATATTATTCAATGTCAACTGTAATTAAAAAGTAAAATGAAAAACAGAAAATATTTGATCTTCCACACAAAACCTGGAGTTTGCACCTTGAGTGCAATGAAGATAATTGCCAGCTAAAACAAAAGAAACAACATTTATCAGAGAAAAATATTAAAATTTAGATCTCCCACAACTTATTTATAATATCCATGACACAATCCATTATCACCTAACATATGAAGAAACAGAAATCTAATATATTCTTTGTATTTTAATTAAATTTATTGGGGTGATATTGGTTAATAAGATTATATAGGTTTCAAGTGTACATTTCTATGATGATACATGATCTGCATATTGTATTTTGTGCCCACAACCCAAAGTCAAATGATCTTCTCTTACCATATATTTGTCCCCCTTTACCTCTTACTATAACCCCCCTGTAACCACCATACTATTGTCTGTGTCTACAAGGTTCAGGTTTATATTCCACATATGAGTGAAATCATATGGTTCTTAGCTTATTCTGACTGACTTATATTGTTTAGCATTTTATTTTCAAGGTCCATCCATGCTATTGCAAATGGGAGTGTTTCATCTTTTCTTATGCCTGAGTGGTACCCCATCATAGTATATGTATACCATATCTTCTTTATCCAGTCATCTATTGAAACACACTTTGGTTCATTTCATGTCTTGGTCACTGTGAATAATTTTGCAATGAACATAGGGGTGCATATATCTTTGTAAATAAATGTTTTCAATTTTTTTGGTAGATACGCAGAAGAGGAAATGTTGGGTCATATGGTAACTCTGTTCTTAATTTTATGAGGAACTTCCATACTGTGCTCCATAGTGGCTGTACCACTTCACATTCTCACCAGCAGTGAATAAAGATTCCTTTTTCTCGAAACCTTCTCCAACACTTATTACTATTTGTTTTTGTTGATAACAGCCATTCTAACAGGTGTGAGGTGGTATCTCATTGTAGTTTTGATTTACATTTCCCTAATAACTAGTGAAGTTGAGCATCTTTTCATATATCTATTAGCCACTTGTATATCTTCTAGGGAGAAATGTCTGTTCGGGTTCTCTGCCCATGTTTTGTGTTTATTTATTTTACTTACTATTTTTGTTCCATTACAGTTGTCCCACCTCTTTTCCTGTT
>PVJD01011696.1:0-44540 GCA_004026545.1 Mormoops blainvillei | reverse complement strand
GTTCCTTTAAGGGCCTACACATGAGGAGTGGGTCAGAGTTAGGGAAACAGGACCTTCCTGCAAACACTGCCGGAGGGGATGGTGAGTAGAGAGTGCTAAACTTCAGTTAGGAAGTCTCCAAGGAGAAAGAGTGTATGTCACCGGAGATCAATCGTGGAAGCAGCTCAGCAGGCCTCCCTGGAACGGTATCGCGGCAGTGTCGCAGAAGACGTTTTGAGGCTTTTTGTCCCCCCAATACACGTGTATTGGGGGGACAAAAAGCCTCAAAACGTCTTCTGCCGCGCTCCAATGGAGCAATCAGGCCGTGCGTTGGCATGAACTCAGAGGGGTGGATTCTCGGGGCATAAGTCTGAGAGGAGGAAGCAAAAGTGCTGTGTGCAGATTGTAGAGAGAATCAAGCCTGATACTGTAGAGGAAGTCAAGACTGATACCAAAGATGAAATGCTAATTGCCCTGACTTATAATCTAAATGCTTCTCTTTCACCTCTGTAAACCCTTTTTGTGCCAAATCTATACCACTCCTCCCAAGACTCCTACCCCACTTAGCCCAGCATAAAAGGAATGCGGGGCTATTGTTCTGGGCTCAGAATTTGGAGTTTGTCTCCTCTGGGCCCGTGCAGGTAAATAAAGATCGTGCTCCTAACCCCTCAGTGTCTGGTCGCTTCATTTTTCTGTAACACTGCTGCTCCTGCTCTTGGGGATGGCAGCTGATTTTGCACCCCTCAGCTCCTCAGGTTCTCTGCGGCCACCAGGCAGCCCCACTCAGGCTTCCTTGCCCCCCTGGGTAGTATGCCGTCCCGCTCCCAGGACAGATGACTCCCTGCATTGGGAGACATCTTTCTTCTTTCCTTTACTGCTTCAAAGCCTTTCTCCTATTTCCCTTCCTTCTTCACACTACTTTTTGCTCAGCAATTGTCTGAGGAAACGGCATGCAAAGGCCCGGACTTCTGGTTTGAAAGGGAGAACAGAAAATTACAGAATGAAGGAAATGTTTTAAAATGTATTTTAATAAAGCCTCATCTTAGACCCTGTCCCTAAGAAAATCACCGCCACCTCAAAGGACAGAGGAGGAAAGGCCAAAAAGATGGCCAGAAGCCAACCAGAGAGCAGCACCTGTGAGTTTTTGATGTTTCTTCCCTGTCACTGTTGTGTACTGTAGACAAGGCTGATGGGTCCTGAGATTTACAAAAAACTGCTGTGGCTTGAATGTTTTTGAGGGAACTTTCTGAAAGACTGGGTGAATGTTTTCTTGGTTCCATGATAGTTAAAAGATTAAGGGTGAAATACGTGACCCAACCCAACCCTCATCTGAAATACTTAGTCCTCTTCCAGCACTTTCATGAACCAGCACTTTCTCTTGAGGAAGCTCATTTAGATAATGGTTTTTGGACCAAATCTAAACTTCCTCCAGTTGATCACAACATCCCCTAGTCTAGAGTCACAGAGGTTGTTGAGGAGGAAATTAGCTTCTGTAAGTATCCCATTTTGTGCCAGACATTTTTAGGGCACTTTTTACATGGGTTTCATACAAATTCTGAAAGGTAGCAATTACTGTCTCCATCATAGAGATGCACAAAGAGATTCAAGGTGATTAAGTGATTTGCCAAAGTCAGTTATAAAAAGAAACAGCAGCGCTCTGGTTCTAAAGCAATGCCCTTCCCACCACACCATGCCATCTGTCATCTAACGCATAGTAACCTACAGAAATGTCATTTTCAAGGCCACTGCCATGTCTCCACGAAATTCTCCAGACTATTATTCCATCAATAATGGGGGGCAACCAACATTTACTGAAATCTTATTATGGTCAGGACCTCTGGTCAGCACTTTACATGGGTCATCTCATTTAAATAGCTCGAGAACCCCACGAGGCTAGTGCAATTGTACCCCCTTATAGTCAGAGTCCTTCAACTACAGGGCAGGGGGCTTGGTGTTAATGAGCACTGGCTCTAAAGTCAGGTCACTTCAGATTCAAAGCCAGCTCTTCTAGCTCTGTGACCTTGGGCGAGTTACTCAGTCTCTCTAAGTCTCAGTTTCTTGTGTGTGAAAATATAGGCAAAATAATAATAACCACTTCAAGGAATTATTTAGAGGTTTAAATACCATGATCCATGGAGAAGCTCTGGCATGTCATAAGTGCATAAGAAGTGTTAGTGACCATTACTGGGCATCTTAAGACCTCTCGCTAGTGTGGTCGATTACTTATAAAACTACTCCTTTATTTTTTTAAGGAGCTGTCTTACAATAGGGCACCATAAGTGAAATACAGTATACTAGGGGGGATTGACTAATATAAAAAGGAGAAATTCAATCCACTCCTTGCATTCTAGCTCCCTTTAGGAAACCCATCCAAGTACCATAGCTTTTCAGGACATTGTATCATACTTTAGATACACACAGAGGCTAGAGTTAGCTGGAGCTTCCTAGTACAGAAGAATTTACAAATGTAGGGAGACAGAAACCTGGCTAGAGCTAGTAGGTCTGTGCTCCTACCCAGTTGGTTATTAAACTAAAGATTAAACTAAAGCCTTTCTTGTGGCTCTTCGGCAGATCCTTGCCCACCTCTCCGGAGAAAGTCCACTACCCGGTACCCTTTGCAATTTTAATTGTCTGCAGATTTTAAAACAGCTTATTTCCCCTGTAGAGTCAGGCTCAACCCAGTGTATTGCTACTTTCTTTGCAAGGAAGATGGAGGTTCTGCAGTTTTACCTGTGTGGTTAAACTTACTAATAAAGTCAGCACGTTAAGGTTATCTTTCTGCATCGATTTTTTAAAGAGGCACTGATGTGTTTCATACTAGAAAGGGACTTCCTCCGTTGTCCTTGGCTTCAAATTTCCAGCCCTAACAGAGATGACAAACCCAGACTGTGATAATGCCAGCGAATAAACATCACTAGGGGTACTTTGAATTTAAACTCCAGCTTTTATCTTTCTAATATAGAGTCATACACAGAGACCACAACGCAGCATTAATCCTAACTTACAATGGGAATTGTTTGACCACAAAATGAGGACATCTGAGGACAAAATCCTCTGAATGACTAATCCACTTCCCTTCCTACGCCCTTGCCAAACTTCCGGAGGAAACACTAACTGTAATACAGAGTGTTACAGAAGTTCTTTTTCTTTTTTTTCTTTTTCTTTGTAATAAAAGCTTTCCTCAGTTGGAAGCAGAATGTCAGGATGTCAGATGATAACCATGAACCCCTGGTGTTTTTCCAGTGAAACAAAATGCAATAAATAGCAGTTAAAAACAATCAAACAGCTACACACAAAATAGATGAACCTCACTAAATTAAGGCTGAGCAAATGAAGTGAGACCCAAATGAGCACAGCGGTGTGGTTTCATCTACGTAGTGCTGAAAGCGAGGAACGCTAATCTGTGGCTGGAGATCGGGCTCACAGTGGCCTTGGCCGAGACGGTGCTTAGACACGAGCACAGAAGTTTGTGGGGTGCTGGCCACGTTCTGTTTATTGACCTGGATGTTGGTTATACAGGTGTATGTATAATTGGTAGAAAGAAATGAAGCTAAATTATCTGTACACTTCTCTGTGTGTTATACTTTAATGCACAGTTCAGTTAGAGTCAAGAAATCCAAAACACTGGAAATGTATTCAATAGAACTGCTAGAAAAATTGGGTATATCAGCGGTAAGGATTTTAGTTAAAAAAGCAGTGTTGAACAAAGCCATTGTATTCCGATGGAGAGCCAGAGGATAATGCTATTTTTCTATTTCCCCTTCTCTATCTTCAATTTTTGGAACATGATTCCTTCTTGAATTGAACAGGAACTTACAGAATACCAATATGAAAAAGCATATACTATTTACCTAGTCACAGAAACAGCAAAAGTATTTCTCCCTATCTGAAGAACAGACAGGTCATTAAATCAGTTTTGTGCAGGCTGAAACGTTGTTCTTTTAGAAAAGGAAGCCAGTAGTGATCATATATTTAATTGTAACCTACCAGGGTTACATCTTCAGGCCAACATAACACTGTCCTAAAAACAGATGTCTATTTGTAAATGTTTTTCTCCAAAGGAGTTTGGCATTTTGGAGAGGTTACCAGTTTCTCCCACATCCTGGTGCTGTGGAGCCTGTTAAAAAAGCAAAATTTAACTCAGTAAATTTGAAGATCTAATTGACTTTAGTTAGCAATTCATGAACAGGCCAGCATCCCAAAAAGCAACTAGAAGGGTGCTCCAGGGGTTGTACAAAGTGGAAGGATTGTATAGGGGAAAAAAAAAAAAACTGGGGCAGGGGAGCTATTGACAAAAGAAGAGAATTATTTTTAGACCAGGATAACTGGTGTTTTTTTGGGGGGGCGGGGGCGTGGAGGCAAAGATTTTTATCATGCAGATTGTCTCCTTTTTCCACGGCAGGGTAGTGGACGGAGAGGGCCCACAAGACAGATTACCCTACTGGCATGAACCAGGAAGTTTCAGATGGGTTGATTAAGACTATGTTTCTGAAAGAGGTTGAAAGGGCAGTTAGGTCAGGTATTAAAACTAGGTGTGGTATCGTGGGTTTTAGCATAAGTGATGCCATTTTGGACCTGTGGTTTTCTCTTTAACAAACCTAAAGCACTCGTTTAATCACTCTTCTGGGAAATATTCTTCATGCCTTGAGGTCTGGCATGGGTGGGCAGTTCTCCTTTGAGCTGTCAGAGCATCTGTGCGCACCCCATCGCTGGATTCAGCATACCCCACTTGTCAGTTTCCATGTTTATCTTTCACCCTGTTAATTACGCATTTAATTAGAGATGAGGCAGATGTGCGTGGCTCTGCCCCTGGGCCCTCAGTCCACCTCAACACTCACCTGTAGCCGCAGGAGACAAGGACTGTACACCCTGACAGCTGTCCACTCTGAGTGCCTGAATCTTTGTCATTCTCTGCCTGAGGACTTTCTCCAACACTGCAGGAGCTTACTCAGTCACACGGGGCAGACTGATGTGCTGAGGACCTAATAATAATACAACCAGCGGGGATAAGATATTGATGGACAAATGCCCCAGTGTCTGGTTATCTACTTCTGTACAACAAACTACACCAAACTGAGTCACATGACAACAGTGATTGTACCTGGGAGCTCACCAATTCCGAGAGTCAGGGATTTGGAAAGATGTGGCGAGGGCAGCTTGTTGCTGTTCTGTGATGTTTGGATGCAAAGTCTCCGAGTGACTTGGTGGCTAAGAGTGGGAATCAACAGAGGGCTTGCTCACATTTCTGGCAGTTAGTGCTGGCTACAGCTGGGCACCCAGCTGGGTCTGATGGCTGAAACACCTGCACATGTCACCCCCATACAGTGTCTCTGCAAGGGCTAGTTTGGGGTTTCTCACAACATGGAGGATGAGTTCTAAGCATGAATATTCTAAGAGAAAGAAGAAGCAGCTATATTTCTTTTTTTGTCCCCATCTCTAAAGTTTTATGGAATCACTTCCATCAACACCTCAACTCCACACATACTCAAGGGGATGGAACATGGACTCAAGCTCTTGAATCTGAGAGCCTCAAGGTTGCATTGCAAGAAGAGTGTATGGACTGGGAGATGTTATGGTCATATTTGGAAGGAAATATACTACATCCAAATCCTTGTCCCTCACTAGGACAATTCTTCAATATGTTCTAGATGATTCTTTCAAGTGACCCCAGTAGGCCTGAGTCCAAGCTACCCAGAGCAATAACCCATTCATATACATACACATGGCTAGCTTAGTTAATGCATTTGTCTCTCTTTCCCCACTCCTCTAGTCGCTTGTGCTTCCAAGGGTGCATCCAATTCCTTGCCTGTGGCCTGCCTCTGGGAAAACTCAAATACAAGGAATTGAGTCATTTTACTCTGTGTATCCAGAGTCTAATGCAGTTCTTATAACATACTTAGTACTTAATAAAAGAAGACTATATGAATAGGTGCTCTCACTTCCTGGACTGGGATAGAGATCTAAGGAAAACTCTGGCAGAGCAGCCTTTTTTAGAGCTAAAGTGGATTTCACATTGACATTATTTTAGTATTTTCTTCTATCCACAAGCCCAGAGTTATTAAGTTCCTCAAGCATTGTTGAAGCATCCCTCAGATTATCTGGAAAGTAGAATCATAATTGGTCCATGAAAGTTGACTCCTGCTCTGTTACCATCTTATTCCAACACAACCATTACCACCCCCTGCCCACGTGGACTTCCTCCTCACTCTGCATGGGTTTTTATACATCTGCAGGGCCATCTCCCACTCCTCGCCAGATGTGAATATTCTGTTTACCATGCTTGACCTCTAACATCCTACTCTGGGCACCTGTGACTCCCACACACATGAAGATGCCAACTTTGCTTCTTTGCTCCTAATGGCTTTTGAACTAAATTATTCAGGAAGGAACAAAAAAGAAAGGGGGAGAGGAAGTGAACTGGAAAGGACAAAGGGGAACATTTTTATTATTAGAAGTAATCAGGCCTCAAGGAATTGACTCATGTGAAATAGGAGATAAGAAAACAAAAGCCACAAAATGTTGATTAATTTATAATAAAAATTATAACAAATACACTTTGCCTCCCAATACAACCAAAAGAAAGGATGACAACAAATTTAAAAACAAAAACAACCATAACTGCCAGAAAATCGAGCTGTATGGAAGTCCAACAACGAAGGAGTTAAAGAAGAAACATTCATCCGGACTGTGCCACAAAGCAGCTATGTGAGTTGCCCCACCCTGGCAAATACCTAAGGCTCCACCCCTTAAAACATAACAGGTGCTCTGAGACAAAGAAATATGGCCCAAATGAAAGAACAGATCAAAACTCAAAAAAAAACCCAAAAAACAAAAACTAAGCAATGAAGAGAGAGCCAACCTATCAGTGCAAAGTTCAAAACACTGGTAATCAGGATGCTCACAGAAATGGTGGAGTATGGTCATGAAATAGAGGAAAAAGTGAAGGCTATGCAAAATGAAATAAAGAAAAATATACAGGGAACCAACAGTGAAAGGCAGGAAACCAGGACTCAAATCAATGATTTGGGGCAGAAAGAAAAATAAACATTCAACCAGAACAGAATGAAGAAACAGGAATTCAAAAAAAATGAGGAGAGGCTTAGGATCCTCCAGGACAACTTTAAACATTTCAACATCTGAATCATAGAGGTGCCAGAAGGAGAAAAGGAAGAGCAAGAAACTGAAAACTTATTTGAACAAATAATGAAGGATAACTTCCCCAAATCTGGCAATGGAAATAGACTTCCAGGAAGCTCAGGGAATCCCAAAGAGTTTGGGCCCAAGGAAGCACACACTAAGCCACGTCATAATTACATTACCCAAGAATAAAGATAAGGAGAGAATCTTAACAGCAGCAAGAGAAAAGGAGACAGTCACCTACAAAGGAGTTCCCATCAGACTATCAGCTGGTTTCTCAGGAGAAGCCTTACAGGCAAGAAGGGACTGGAAAGAAGTATTCAAAATCATGAAAGGCAAGGACCTACATCCAAGATTACTCTATCTGGCAAAGCTATCATTTACACTGGAAGGGCAGATAAAGTGCTTCCCAGATAAGGTAAGGTTAAAGTGCATCACCAAGCCCTTATTATATGGAAAGTTAAAGGGACTTATCTAAGAAAAAAAAGATCAAAACTGTGAACAGTAAAATGACAACAAACTCACAGCTATCAACAACTGAACCTGAAAACAAAAGCAACTAAGCAAACAACTAAACAGGAACAGAATCACAGAAATGGAGATCACATAGAGGGTTATCAGCAGAGAGGGGTGGAGGGAGAAAGGAAGAAAAGGTACAGGGAATAAGAAGCTTAAATGATAGTTAAAAAATAGTCAGGTGGAGGTTAAGAATAGTATAGGAAATGGAGAAGCCAAAGAACTTATATGTACAACCCATGGACATGAACTAAGAGGAGGGGGATGCTGGTATAGGAGGTGGGACAGGGGTACAGGGCAGAGGGGGACAAAGGGGAGAAAAAAATGGGACAGCTGTAATAGCATCATCAATACACTATACTTTAAAAAAATTATGACGATCTAAGAGACCAGTAACATTTACTCTGGCATGATTGACACCTACTCATTTTGTCATGAGACTTCATGGGAAACTGGGTCCTAATGGAATGTCACATTAGTGATTCATCATGGGAAATGCCACAGACCTGGAGATAATTAAAACTCTTTTGGTCACCTCACTCTGTCGATGTGGACAAGGCCTACAGAGAAATCAAAGAGATGACTGGTGAGCATCAGATTAGAACAAGAGTAATTAAATCAGTGGACCTCAAACCTGGCTCTCCTGGGAATATTTTACAAAACACCAAGGCCTAGGCCCATCCCAGAACACTCAACTCAAAAATCCCTCTGAGGTGTGAGCCGGGAATAAATACTTTTTGAAAACTTCCCGTGTGATCCTGATGAGTAGCCAGAGCTGAGAACTGTTGAGTTAACTGTCTAAATGTTGAAATACTGATTAGCATCAGTTTATGATACCTTAATGCATCCAAATAAACAGGGATCTAAAGTAGCTGAGTTTGGCTAAGGCCCCCTTTTCTCTTCCACCGTGTAAGGAAAATCACGGACAGAGTATTGTTCTGCTATTCTTCTATACTTTTGTTAGGTAGGATAGGTAGGAGGCTAAGGCAGGGAGGAGGAGGGAGATATGTCTCACCCACTGGCTCAGTGGTCCTGAGCGTGGTCCCATAAGATTGCTGGGCATGCCGAACATCACACGTGAAGATGGTGTAGGAGGAGGGAAGTCCTTGAGACTCTACCCTGGGAAAGGGAGCCTCTGTAGCAATTTCACTGACTGAGACAAAGAACCTTTACTAGCTGAAAAAAGAAAGTCTTTGTAGCTGTACATTATTGCCAAGGTTTAGAAAGGGGAGATGGAGGGGGACCTAGAAACTGACTAAAGTATATAACCCCTGAACCGCAATAGTTGGTGCACTCAGATTATCTGAGTGACCACTTGTAGCGTTGGCTCAAGCGTATAGAACAAACTTACTAACAGCTTTATTTCCTCTATATGTGGGGCATTTGGACTAGCTGGGGGCCTGCCTGTAGTTTCATGCGCCTGTGTTTTATAAATAAACTTGCTCTCTCATTTCTACTATAAGTGTTGTCTCTCGCTTGAATTCATCTCTTTCAAGTGAGGGAAGAACCAAGGAACAAGCTCGGGGCGGAGGTGGGGGCAGGCGCTGACTTGGGTCTCTCCCCCAGCAGCACTTCCATATCTGATGAGCACCCGCATACCTGACAGGGCCTTTTCCTTTGGTATTGGTGATCCATTGAATTGGCTGATGAGTGGTCCAGGCTTATTCAGAAAGACTTCACATAACCGGCTCCGGATGAATGTGTTGATTTTAATAAAAGTATCAACAGTTACCAAGTGGGGAGCTTCTATGTTCCCAGCTCTGTAAGGAGTACTTTTTATATTTATCTCATATAAGGATCACTTCAGCCCTATAAAGTAAGTAAACATGTTCCCATTTTACAGGGGAAGCTGAGCAAGGTTAACTTGTCCAAGGTGATTGAATAACCCGTCTTTACTCCAAATTCTATGTTTTTACCGTTTATCACACAGCCTTTTGTATTTTGACTTACAAAGACCAATTACCTTTTCTTCTCATTTTCATATCTTCTTGGAGAAATTGGCCATTATTGTGGTATTCAAGTGCTAACAGCAATCACTGTAACATAATTCACTAAAAACTGGAATTTAATATGAATTGGGGTAATTCTGGATACCTGCCAAAGGGACTTAGGGACAGCGATTGAAAAGCCGAAGGGAAGCGTTCATAAACAAGATTTATGTGTGAGCCCAGGTGGACTCATCTAAGAGTAAATACGGGAAACTGGAAGGGAAAACAGAGGCAATCTTCTAAATGTGGTTTCTTCTCACTATAAAAACACATTTTGGAACAGCTTGAGTACAAAGGCTGAGAAGAAAATTGTCTGGCCCTGTACTTGGTATTTGAATTTTCCCCAAAAGTCACATTCAGATACAGTAAAGTAATAAATTTAAATATTACTTGAAAATATCTACTTATCTAATCCTTAGGTAGTTCTCCAGTTGAATGTGCTTATTAATAGCTTTCCAGAACTCACTGACTAATTTTTTTTAAATTTCTTTTACTAATGTGAGTTATCTATAACCTGAAATGTGTATTGAGTAGGACAGAGAAGAAAGATAGGAAGAGAGAATAGAGATGAAGGAGGTAAGAAGAAAACAAGAAATGGAACTTGGAATTAAGTGGTTGAGTCAAAGCATTACTAATTACATAGGAAAATATATCACTGAAATGGGATGTACTTTAGCATCTGTTTCCCTGTTGAAGAAGATGGGACATTTTTCAGGTCATTAGTACTTGCATTTCGTTGTTTTACCCAGAAAAAAACAGTGTAATAAAAGGAATTTAAAATGGATAGCTATGGCTCCTTTTATCAGTCCAGGAAAGGGTTGTTCAAAGTTCTAAATTTGCTTTGTTCTTTATCACTTGATACTTCTCTAGGCATTGATTTGTGAATCCAACTTGCTTTTGTGTTCCAGAATCAAGTATTAAAGGAAAATAATAAATCACTTGGGAACGACTTAGGTAAAGAAGTTTTCTAGTCAGCTCTATGAATATTTTAATTAATTCATAGGTTCAGCAATCAGTTGTCATGACCTTGGAATAACAGACTAACCCTGAAAGTCACTCCAGAAGTTTAGAATATCCTAAGCTTTGTTCTTTTCCTCTTTTATTCCTTTCTCCAAGGACTTGCATGTTAGAGTTGAAATCTTCCAAGCAGTGGTCTCCAAAATGTTTACTCATGCATTTCTGTTGATTAAAAAAAACAAAACAAAAACCCGCGTCTGTGAACATATTCCTAATATTAAGATATGCACTACTGTAGATATACAATAGCTTATGTAATATATCTACTTAATGTAACATACATACTATTAAAACAGTGAAGGTATAGATAAAAGGGAATAAATAAAAGTTCTCTTATTTTTGTTCGGCACTTTGCTTCGGGGGCCTTGTCTTATACTTTAAGGTCACATAACTCATTTGTTAAAATTCAGATTCTGACCCAGTAGGCGAAGCTGATGCTGCATATCCGTGGGTCACATTTTTTAGTATCGGCTCAGAATCAAATATCACATTTTATAAATTATTTCCTCCTGTTTAGCATATTTCAGAACATTTAAGGGCACATTCTTGGCCCAGGGAAACCAACCCAACTGCTTCTTGTCATACCGCTGAGGTTAGGCTGGCTTTGTTTGAACGAAGATGTTTCAAAATCGATCTGTGCTTCTTCCAGCCCCCAGACAGCAAGTTAGGTTCTGCGCCAAAGCCAGGGCATTGAGCCTAATGACCCGATGGATCGACTCTTTGGTTCTTCATCTTCATAGCCACAGCTTTCTTCCTGAGCTTGTGTTTGGTAGCCCTCTCCTTCTGGTTTAGTCCTAACAAAACTGGGACTAAGGTGAGGCACTGTTCTTGTGTAAAAAATTTTAAGGAGGTATCAAAAAATCCGGTAAGCAGGGCAGATAATACTAAAATTCAATACTTAAGTATTTATTTGGCAAACTACAATTGGCCATATGTTTTTATAAATAAAGTTTTATTGGCCCCAACATTCTTCCTATTCTACTTTGTTGGTCTCTGCACACTGCAGCACCTGTGGGCTACCTCTGACACTTCCTAAATGCCCTCTGCCAGGCAGTTATTAAAAGCAACTTTGAGTAAACTAGCTTTTAAAAAAAATCTTAAAGTCATAATGAAACCAGAAAAGCTGGTGATCGTGTTGCCTTTCACCACCAGAACCAATAAGCAGAGACAGGGGTTAAATCTTTTTCGGCACTTTACTCAGATGGCTGGAGATCTGGGAAGACGGTGGGTAATGTACCCTCACAGACTGTCTCACATTCCATTTTAAACTGATCCTTTTTATAAGGAGAAGAAAAGTGTAGGTAAGGGGTTTGGAATTCAGGGGGAAAATTAATCAGATTAAAGCTACAGCATTCTTTCTTCTGTGTCTTGGGTGGTGGGTGTCTCGTTCTGGAGTGCAGTGGCTCAGGTACCACCTTGACTGTTTGCAGTCCTCCTGAGGCACAACGGTGGAACACTTGTGGTCCCCCGTGGTCATGGCGGATCATACCTTCAGTCCCTGGAACAATAGCTTTTTACATGCATTGATTACTAAGCTTATTAGCTATCTCCTAAAACTGAAACTTTCCAACTCTTGAGTCCCCCATCAATAATGCACAGTAGTTGGAGAAAAATTAAATCTTTATAACATCATTACTATGAATTATTAAGAGCTGAGAAGGAAGATTTAAACTTTTGATTTCTTTTCATGGAATTAGACTGAAGGATTGAATAAATGGCCCCATTGATGAATATATTACCCTAGGTTTAATCTTAAATATTTCCTAAAATCTGTCCCACAATTTTTCTGCTGTAAGCAGAACGCAAGAGGTACCAGATTTGTCTGTATTTCTACCTAGAGAATAGAAAAATTACTTTAAAATATGTACAAAGAAAAAAATGCACTCAAACTTGGTTCTATGAGATGTCCCAACACATCAGTGAATGAACTTAAAATCCATTCAATCACCCAAACAGAAATTTAAATGCCATTTTTAATATTTTTCTATTTATATTTGTCCATACTCGATCGGTTGCTAAGTTATTTCAATTCGATTTTTCAAAGGCCCTTTGAATCTGCTTTTTACCCTTTCTAATCTTTCTGCCACTAAACCCTCACCTTCTGCTGCCTGCGAGCTCTCTTCCAGAATTTAGATTCCTCCCACTTTAGTTCATTCTCCACATTGCTACCAGAGTAATCCTTCTGGAAAAATGACCCAGTCACTTCATTTTATAGCTTTAGAACTTAAGAAAATTCCTGTCTCTGGTCAGGCGGCCTAGCTTTACCTTCCACGCTAAGGTCCCTTTTACACACAAGGGGAAGCAGTTTGCTACCTCCAAAATAAGCTCTTTGGGGTATTGATTATTGTAAGCTGGTTATTTTTAAGAAACACAAGAATCAGGAAAAACCTTTGACCTTACCCTCAACTGCCTAGAAGGAATGTAGACAGAGGACCCGTTCCAGGAAGGGAGCTATCATTACAGAGAACTACAGTTTAATATGAACCAAGTGCGATAGGCAGGGAGAAACCTAGCGAGGTCCGTTTGATCAAAGTTCTCTCTGTGTCCTACTGTTAAAGATGACCCAGCAGACATTTTTTTTTTACCAAACATTTGCGTTCCCATCTCCATGTGACGCGCCTGCCTGCCCTGTGAAGTCCCAAACCACAATCCCCACCCCGCCCCAGCCTTCTCCTTAGCTCCAGAACGGCCTGCGAACCTCCGCCGCCCACCGTGCCCTCGGGCCTCATATTGTTATGGAACCCCTGCGTGTACATATGTATTCTATTGGACATTTTCTCCTATTAATCTGACTCACGTTAATTTGGTTATTAGCCTGGAAGAACTTAGAAGGTGAGAGAAAAGTTATTTTTGTGCCACCCCCCCCAACCCCCACACACACCATGGTCGTCGGTCTGCACATTTTCTAAAATCTTTGAGAAAGATATGCTCTCTTCCTATGGGAGATCATGGATTTCAAGGAATATATAGGCCTGAAGCCACTTGGGACTTTTTGTTTTTATGGAAAGAGGGCTTAACTGAATATAAAACCAAAGGAAAAATTAGAATCAAATGATCAAGATGAAGTTGGAAATAAAGGTCTAAAGGGGAGAAAGGATAGGAGGGCCGACTGGGTTGTCCGGGCCTCGGGGGCAGCCATGCCCGAACCAGCCAGCCTCTACATACACATCAGGGTATCTTTCTGTAAAATATTAAATTCCTTTTGTTTACCCAGACTAGTTTGAGTCAGGTTTCTGAGGTTTGCCACTAAAAGACTCCTGACAAATACAATAAACCTGAAAGATAAAATTCTAGTTTTCTTCATGATCATAAAACTGGCGTATGTGGCTTTCTCTTTGCTGTTGTGGTTGTTGTTGAGTTTGGGCAAAATGCAGAGCCAAAAAACAAACCTCTCGGGGTGTAAAAGATTAGGAGAGGGAAATAATTAAAGAAGCTAAATACTATTTATTCCCTATGAAAGTTTTTCTTTCTTTCTTTCCTTTTTTTCCCCTTGTATTTGCCTACACTTTAGAACTCTCTAAAACCACCTGGATACCTATACTTACAAATATATGGGGTTCCATAATATGCTTTATAGGTACTCAACACAATTGAAAATGAAACAAAAAATGCATTTTTCAGACATTCTCACTCTACTGATTCTAATATTATTCCGAAGGGGGAAAAAACGAACACGATAGAACTTATCGTCATTGCTGCTTTTCTACATGGATCTTTGCTGAGCAGCATCGTGACCTTCCTACCACACTTGCTCATAAGCCACCAGAATCTCAATATCTGTTAATGTTGCCAGTTTGAAAAGTCAGAGACCGGATGTACAGTGGGACTTTACATTTATTATGATCACAAATGGAATCTCCAAAGCCAATAGGATTCAGCATCTGAAATGATTCAGCTGAAAGAAGCACAAGCCTTTGGACCGTTTGTCCCAGCCTGAGCTGTTAGGGAGTCCGGGATGGCCTTTGATTCAGACCCTCCCTGACCTGCTGGCCACCACAAATGCGCTTGTGAAAATTGATGGTAGCTATTTAAGCAATGCATCTGTTTTTATTTCATTACTTTACACTTTTGTTCATCATAACCAACTACTTTAAAACCATTACCTTGTCCTCTGGAAAACCTTTTCCAAATATAACCTACAAATTGACCAGGGTTCACTTACTAGCGAAGTCAAAGACCCTGCTGTTCTCTTCAATTATCCAAAAAGTAAGCCCAGAGATGATGTTTGACCAAATCCTCTCGTGTAAGACTTTTATTACATTTATGGACTTTTTATTACTGTTAAAATTTCATCAGGAAAGAAAATCTAGTGCTTTTATTTTGGACTAGAAATCCTTAAAAAGCAATGCACTTTTCTTTTCATGGACAGAACATTTTTTTCTCATCAGCAAAAGGATAATGCAGACAATATGTTGGCTGTCCTGATACTATTAAGGCATGGACTGTGGCAGTAGCTATCAGTAAGGGGGCCAGTGGACAGGCAGAGGGTCACCCTCTACATGCCTTCTTCTCTTACTTTCCTTCCCATACCTCTCATTAAGGTAAGAAATCTCACTTCTCCTATGTGTGACTTTCTCAGCAGCTTGCTGGCCTGTACACTAGTTGGTTTGATTTATGATTTAATTTTATGGATGATATCACACAATTATCTCCAGATGGAATAATCAGGATGAAGAGCTGCCAACCAACATTAGGAATGAAACAGGTTCATCCAGCACCAGCTAGTTCTGCACTGTAATTATTTTTTGTTTTAACTCCATAAATTTGTCCAGAGTCACTGGGTATTCCTTTCTAGCAGGGCCTCATTTGTCTAATTCAAATGAGGTTATCTCACCCTGGTCCCCATATTTCCTCATATTTCTCTTATCACTGTGGCATCCAACAGCGAGACTCATCAATGATGATTTGTGGAGCTAAAGATACACAAAATCTAATCTGCCCAGTTTATGATGCACTCTCAGAGTCATCTCGATGAATTGTGAATCTTTAAGTTTTGATTTAGGTAAGCACTTTGATGAGAGGAAGAAGCACAAGACAAGCAGAGTTAGTGATCTGCAAGATCCCTCATCACTGAAATCAACTAAATAAATCTAATCAAGTCAAAGCCAGAAGTATGAGGCCAAGTGTAATTATTGTGTCTATAGCATTCACTGAGTCTTCTGTTGTTATGGGATCCTGTGATCCAAAGGACATTTTTAAAAGTCCTACACTACAGAATTCTGAGGGATAAATTCAGAGAATTCTGTATCTTTCTTGTTTGCTCCCAAGCATAAGAAAATTGCATGCTTATTCTAGCCCAAAAGCATCACAATAGCCTATAAATGCACCTTAACTACAACAGACTTGGAGTTGGCATTGGTTCTTGCAAAATAATAACACAAACTTGCAACTGCAAAACATATTACTAAAGCAATAGATGCATTATTTACTTATTTATTCAACCATTCAACAAATATTTATTTTCATGTCACACTATTTTCAGGCTTATAGGCCATATTAAGTTTCTTTAGCCAAAGAAGAATGGAAATCTATTACAGTGTCTCAAGTAGGGAGGGTGGAAGTGTGGGGAATGAAATAATTACGTGAGTTGTGGAGAAAGGATTGAAGCAGGCAGTGTTCAGTTGAGGGTGGGTCCTAAACCAAGGGCTGACTAATTGGTATATTTAGTAAAGCCCTCCAGGTAATTCTGGCAAGTGCTAAATTCACTGGAGCGTAGCAAGAATGGCTTTTTCAGATTTCAGCCACACATCCTTATTTACAAAATAATAGTCTTTGTTTTAGAGTTGGGAGTGCTGCAAAAACCTTTTAAAGTAACCTCAGAAAGCTTTCTGTCAGCTTCTTGAATGATAAATAATCTCAATAAAATATTCCTTGTAGAACAAAAGGAAGCTGAAAGAATTGTCTCTACCCGGCACTTCACTATTCCACTAAAATCAGGAAGATTTGCAGTGTTTAGCTGCCAGATTTCACCAGATCTTTGGAAAGTGTCTCAAAACAACCCTCAGGAGTATACAAAAGAGTTCCCATAAGACTATCAGCTGATTTCTCAAAAGAAACCTTATAGGCAAGAAGGGACTGGAAAGAAGTATTCAAAGTCATGAAAGGCAAGGACCTACACCCAAGATTACACTATCCAGCAATGGAAGGGCAGATAAAGTGCTTCCCAGATATGGTAAAATTAAAGGAGAGCTCATCATCACCACGCGTTTATTATATGAAATCTCAAAGGGGCTTATCTAAGAAATAGAAGATCAAAAACTATGAATAGTAAAATGACAACAAACTCACAACTCTCAAAAACTGAACCTAAAAAAATAAAAACAAAAGCAAACTAAGCAAACAACTAGAACAGGAACAGAATCACAGAAATGGAGATCACATGGAGGGTTATCCGTGGGTAGGGGGAAGGGGAATGGGGGGGAAGGATACAGGGAATAAGAAGTGTAATAGGTAGGCACAAAATAGGCGGTGTGGGGGGGTTGTGGTGTTAAGAAGAGTATAGCCAATGGAGAAGCCAAAGAACTTATATGTACAACCCAGGGACATGAAGTAAGGTGGCGGGGGGCAGGGAGGCACCCTGGAGGGTGGGGGTTACAGGGAGGAGGAGCATAAAGGGGAGAAAAAAATTGGGACAACTGTAATAGCATAATCAATAAAATATACTTTAAAAAAAGGAATATACAATTGTTCATAGTATTTCTTTATAATCCTTTTTTACTTCTGTAAAAACAAATAGTAATGTCCAGGATGATTTAAATGATGTATTTCACTCTATATTTAATAATTTGAGTCTCTTTTTTTGTGGCAGTGTAACTGAAGATTTCTCAAGTTTGTTGTTAATATTTTATCTGGAATGCTAATTATTTCTCAGAAGAGTATAGCAAATCATCCTAGTTCACATACTTCTAACCCACTTCAAGTTTAGAACAATTTTTCTTTAATTATAACATTTAATCCTTACCTCATTAAAACCAGTGTCATAACTGTAGGAATAAAAATGGATCCTGGAGCAAACATCTTTGTTGGTCCTCATTTCCACTACTAAATCAAGTCAGTGGTCGTCCTGACCTCACACATTTCAGGGTTTACATTCGGTTCTGCTGAATTACAGATAGGGGATGGCAAAAACAATTTCCATGTCCCCAGTTACAACCCAATTTGGGAAACTAGAAACAGATGAGACATGGCAGTTTCAGTGTTGGCTGGTGCTGGGCTGTCTTCTTTTATTAGAGGAAAAAGTTTGTTTCCTTGTCTGCTGGCTCCTTGTCTGTCTCAGGTGCAGAGATCCAAATTCACTTAGAGGGGAATAGAGCATCCATGCATTAATTCGACTTCTCTGGGTTGAGCATCATGACCTTTCTTGCTCTTCTTTGGTGACTAGGTACAGATGAGGATAAAGGAGAAAGAGTAAAGGGAAATAATAGCAGATGATGTCAATGATAAAAATTAAGCTTCAAGTGACCACATAGTTGCTGTCTTAAAAAATCTGTCCAAACTTAGTTCTAACATTCCACATCACCAAATAAAATATATTTAAATTCGCTTCAATAATTTACTGTTTTAATAAGTTCATGTCCGATACATTGTGGGCAAAAAGAATGTGTCCTTCATCTTTAAAGGGAGATATATTTGACATATGGAATTAGTTTCTGCCTTCTGTGTTTTGTGAGAAACCAAACATCAGAAAGGTTTCCATGCTGCTAAATGGAAAGTAGAAAGTTCCCCAGTCCAGAATGTTCATCACAGATAGGGCCAACTGGCCTGATGGAGATCATTAGTGAGTGCATCTTCTAGCTAACTGTGCAAAGTGTCTGGTGCAAGATAATTAAGCTACTGCAGCAATGACTTTGCAGGATCAACCACTAAGAAAATGTTAAAGTGCCTCATTCCCAAATCACAAACTTGTTAGGCTAATTCATGCCACTAAAGCAGGATTTCTCAATCTCAGCACTATTGACATCTTGGGTTGGATGAGTCTTTGTTATGGAAGAAGGGAGATGGTCCGTGCATTGTAGGGTGTTCATCAGCATCCATACCCTCTATCTGTGATGTGTCATTAGGAAACCCTCATGTCCCCACACACGCAGAATGTGACAATCAAAATGTCTACAGACATTGCCCAATGTCCCCAAGGGGGGGCACAACTGCGTTTATTTGAGAATAACTTTTCTACATGAAGAAGAGCATCAAAATTATTTGTTTACATTATACACTTTGCTCTCTATTCATCTCTGTATTAGTTTGCTAGGGTGGCCATTAAAAAATACCACAGAATAGATGGTTTAAGCAACAAATATTTATTTCTCATAATTCTGGAGTCTAGAAGTCTAAGGTCAAGGTGTTGGCGGGTTTGGTGTTTTCCTGAAAGTTCTCTTCTTGGCTTGCAGACAGCAACATTTTGCTGTGTCCTCACTTAACCTCTCCCTGTGCACACGCATTTCTGGTGTCTCTCTGTGTTCCAATCTCTTCTTAATCAGACTGGATGAAGGTCCTTCCTTACCCCCTCATATTGGTTTAACTACTCCTTTAAAGATCCTATGTACGAACAGTCCTGCTCTCAGGTCCTGAGCATCAGAGTGCCACCATGATTTTGGATGGTGGGAAGGGTACGGGGCACAGTGGTCCATAACACATCCTTGCTCCAAACACTCAAGTAGTGTTTGGGGCTGCTGTTGCCTAGCAGTACAACCTCTGAGAAAGGGACAGGTAGGTTGTTTGAGAAAGTTAGAATCATAGGCTCTGCTTTCTCAGCCCACCTCCTCTGCTCTACCCCTCCACCCCTGTGGTACAGCCAACTAATGAATGTTTCATTTTCTCAGCTCAGTTTAATTATCGATCAGATTTTTTACACGGATGTCCCTTTTTTCTGTAGCAGCTTTAAGATTCACTCTCTTTACGTGTGTCAAGAGGCAAGGCATGGGATATCCATTTTTTTTCCCCAGTAGATATCTAGAAGGCATGACGTAGCTCTAGAGGCATGGCAGGGGCTTCTTGACTCCTAGAACCTGGTCAAACTGGTTTGCTTCTGGAGCTCACACTGTCATTAATAGCTTCCTGTTGGAGGTTATAGCTCCCCTGGTGAACTAATTCCAGAATGATGTTCTGGGGGTCATTCATTGCACAGCCCAACACCCAAGTCCTTCTATTAATTTAATTTTTGATTCAACCTAGTTCTCTATATTAAATCAATACCTTCTCTCTCTCTCTCTCTCTCTTTTTGTATATTTTATTGATTATACTATTACAGTTGTCCCATTTTTTTTCTCCCCTTTATCCCCTCCACCCTGCACCCCATCCCACCACTTTCTTCTTAACATAGCTAGAAAGGCTTAGTTTGAGCAATTGAATCACAACCCACCCAAAGCTGTAGGATACAATTTTAAATTATCAGTTTATTACTTCTTCTTGGGTTCTTATTGCATAAGTAACTATACTGAACAGAAAAAAAATACATATAAATCCCTATTTATTTTTTTAGCTTCCAGAACTAATAATCTTGCTATCTTCTAAATAGCTAAAAATGCAAGGAATGATGTATATTTGCCAAAAAATAAGCCAAATTCTGACCACAGTTATAAAGAAGATTGTACTGGTATAAGTAGTATATAAGGTCAATATTTAGGATTTTTACAGTTGAAAGAATGGATGGGGGATCAGAAGTCAAGAGGGAAAATAATGGAATCTGGCTACCTGAATGCCTCCATTCAGGCAGAGCTAAGGGCGCAGTGAAAGAAAACTTGGATAATGCACTTGAGAGATGGTGAGAGATGGGAAGCCTATAGATAAAGGTATGCATTTGGATTTGAGATAAAGATAATGAGCCCAGATTTAACATGTTAATTAAAGCCCAAGTTCCATTAAAGGGGGGAGATATTTTCCCTAGGAATGAAAAGAGTTGAGCCAACTGGAAATATTAACCAAAAGACTATGGAATGTCTCCTCTAAAGAAAAGAAATGAGATCAATAATCAAGGTTCTAGGAAAGGAGAAGTAGGGAAGAAGTGGGAAAAAAGTAAAAGAACAGCACATCAAATAGAAGCATGTACTAACGTACTAACATAACCAAAGTGAGCGTGAGCAAGTGAACGGGGATGGGGGTGTGTAATTTGAAAACTAAGTGCGGAAACACTAGACTCAAGCCCGGATATTTCCTTCACAAGGACCTTGGTTCTTTTGTCCAGGTTAACAGCCTTAAAGACCAGAAATGGACAAGGTGCCAGCAGAAATATCTTGGAGAAAATATTAGCAAACAATTGACAATGAAGAGCTTGGTCTTTAGAGTGGTTAAGGTTACAGATTTAGACTTTGGAGCCATTCTCAATGAGGTGATAGTTGACGTCACTGACGGCAAAATCAAGAGAAAAAGGCGCACCCTCACATTAATGGAGTGGTAGAGTGGAACACTTGGTGAGGGATTCTGGGGATAAAAAGACATTCAGGACAGTCAGTCCCTTTTACTGTGGGACAAGAGGCAGAACTGCAAGCAGCTAAGGGTGGTTGGCAGCATCAAATACCGCTGGAAGATTGAAGATGAGATTGTTAAATGACCATTGGACATCGTTAACTGAAAGGTCATTTGTCATTAGAGACCTTCAAAGAGAAAATTTGAGTAGCATAGCCTGAGTAAAAGGAAAAAAAAAAAGGGATTGAGGAGGTCACAAATGGTATTAAGAGAGTCTATTTTAGGTTTCCCGCTTAATCAGCAAGCAGAGATCAAAAGTTGAAGCTATTTTAGTTCATATTTCTTGGCAACAGATGCCCTGGACTCTTGCATTTTCTCGCAACACTTTTTTTTTTGGTCTTAAAATAATTGACTTCACCTTTTGCTTGGTTGAAAGGTAAAACCAATGCTCTTTAAAATAACATCTAATCTATTGGAGCTGGACAGTAGGTAGAAGACACAAGGAATACCATTCCTGACAAGATAATGAAATAGCCTGTATCTTTCCGTGCTTTTAGAGCTCATATCACAACACGCAAAGAGCTCAAAAAGGGAGCACAGTATGGTATCTTTTGGTAATAACACGGTTAAGAGCAAGTTTAAACTGTCAGGTTGATTTTTCTTTTAAAGGTCTCTATTTTCCTACCCGATAATAAAAGTTTTCGTGTCAGTGAGGGATGGGGAAGAATGGAGTTAGCAAGAGATTATAAATTGGGGGGTCAGGGAGGATATTATATTTCCTCTATAACCTTGTCTAGAACCCCCATTTGGAGGCTGGCCAGGGTCTCACATTACTCCAGCTCCCATAGGCTCCCCTTGGGCAACATAAATTCAGACATATTAGAAGATGATGTTAGCCAGACTTGTCTCTGTCTTTTATTACATTAACATAAAAACATAGTACTCAGGCAATGGGTACTGAAAGGGAAGTCCTTTAATAGGCACTGCTGGGAACTAAAGGTCAAAATGAAAAGTTTTATCTTTCTATATATATGTGTACATATGTACACATGGGTATATGCGTCTCTGTAAATGTATAAGGACATGTTTTGTTTGGACCACAGGATTGACTCTTTCTCATCGCTCAGGTATTGGCCCAAATGTCATCTCCTCAGAGGGGCTTTTCCCAACAATCTCATCTAAAGTAGCTCCAACACCCTGCCTGTCGTTCATCATGACATTACCCTGATTATTTTCTTTGAAGCAATTATCACTTTCTGAAATGATCTTATTCATTTTTTTTTTTTAATTTATGGGGTCATCCCCCTGTATCTATGGGAGATTGTTCCAAGTCACCCAGTGGATGACTAAAACCACAGATAGTACCAAACCCAATACATACTGGGTTGTTGTTTTTTTTCTATACATACACATCGTTCACTTAAAAAAGCACTTTACAGCTTCTCTTTGACACATCCAAATGGTCAGTATCACTACTTTTGTACTTTGATGTCATTGTTAAGTAAAATAAGGGTCACTTGAATACAAGCACTGCGATCTCGCCAAAGTCAATCTAATAACCAAGTTGGCTATGAAGTGACTAAGGGGCAGGGAGTCTGTACAGCATGGAGACACTGGACAAAGCGATGATTCACATCCAGGATGGGACAGAGCAGACAGTGCAATATTTTATTACGCTACTCAGAATGGCACTCAATTGAGAAATTACAAATTGTTTACTTCCATTTCACATTTTCCATTTCACATTTTCAGAACTTGGTTGACCATGGGTAACTGAAATCATGAAAAGCAGAACTGCAGATAAGAAGGCATTACTGCTGTATCTTTGTCTCTGCATTTCTAGTGCCTATGACAGTGTCTGGGACATAGTGAGTGATCAATAAATAATTGTTAAATGAATATGCCTAAATGGTAACAGAAATTATCTCTTAGTTGGAGATGACACTAAGGGAAGTTGAGGAAAGAGTCTTTCTATTCTGAAAGAGAATGGAATATATTGTAGATGAAAAACAAGACATTAAGAAGAAAAGAGAGAAAAAGCAGGTGCCTGATACAATGAGAACAAGAGCATTGGTTTAACTTTAGAACAAAAAAGAAAATTCATTCCGATAGAGGGGCAAGTGAGGAAGGTGATGATGAGTAAAGATTCAGTAAAGTCTGAGGTAGAGAGAAGTGAAATACTGGATAAGTTTTAAGAAAGAGGGAATTTGAACATTTCAAAAAGGCTATTTTCTATAACACCTTACCTCCACTAGTTTTTATTAGTTTCTTTCTTTAGAAAAGAAGTTCTGTAGTAATTGACACTGGTTTTCATAAATAATACTAACAAATGATCTTGGGTCCCCTCTCCCCCTCTCCCTCTTGTTCTAAGTAGGCCTGATACCCTGTGGCTTTCTTTGTCCCAAGAGGCAGGTTTCAGATTTCTTTTCACTCTTGTCCCTGAATTTTCTAAACATGGAAGTCAAAAAAGTTAATAATCTATATCCACTTAGTGAAGTCACTGCTTTAGCTTAAGTTTTGCCCAGTGTACGGACAGGCATATCTAGCCACACAGTACAACATATGTGTCTAATCTGACTAAAGTCACCATGTGTGGCAGTTTTTAAGAGAAAAATCAGGTGGGCGGTCTGTGGAAGAGAGAGGGCTGAGAATACAATATGATGTTTCGCACATGTTGAGTCCAAAACAGTGAGGAGAAGAAGACAAAAAGTTTCTATTTTAGGTCCTGTATTCTGTTCTGTTGTCTATGTCTCTGTCCCTCCACGAATACCTTCGATTACCACGGATACCACATTCCTTCGATTACTGTAGGTGTTCTGTAAGCCTTAATGTTAGGTAGAGTGATTTCTGCCACTTCGTCCTTTGTCAGAATTATTTTAGCTATTCTAGGACCTGTGCTTTTCCACATAAATTTTACAATAATCTTGACTATCTCTAGAAAAAAATTCTTTAGGATTTCAAGAGGAATTGCATTCAACCTATAGATAAGTTTGGAGAGTTGATATCTCTAATGCAATATGTTGAATTTTCCAATTTATGAACACAGTATATTTTCTTCTTTGATTTAACAGCATTTTGTAATTCCCAACCTACAGGACCTGGACATTTTTTTAAGTGTACGCTAAAGTATTGGAATGATTGTAATAGTATTTGGCTTTAATTTCAAATTCTGCACTTTATTGTTAGCATATGGAATAATTAATTTTTGTTTGTTGATCTTTTATTTGGCAATGTTGATGAGCTCACTTATTCTAGGGTTTTATTTTTATTTGTAGATTTCCTGATATTTTCTATGTAGTTCATCATATCATCTGCAAACAGGGACAGATTTATTTGTTCCTTTCCAATCTCCGTGCTTTTAGTTTTTTTTCTTATTATAGTGTCTACAATTTCCAGTACTTTATTGACTAAATGGTGAAAGCAGACATCATTGCCTTGTTCCTGATCTTAGGGGAAACATGCAGTCTTTCCCTGTTAACTAGGGCGTTAGCTATAGGGGTTTTGTAGATATTCTCTGTCGAGTTGAGGTAATTACTTCCATTCCTAACTTGCTGAGAGTTTGTATCATGAATGGTTGTTAGACTGCGTCCAATGTCTTTTCTGTATCAACTGATATAATTCTATAATTTTTCTTCTTAGCTTGTTGATGTGATGGATTATTCAGATACATGGATTGATTTTCAAATGTTGAGCTTCTTACATACCTGGAACAAACCCCCCTTAGCAATGGTGTATAATTCTTCTTATTAATTATTGGCTTCAGTTTGCTATATTTTGTTGAGGATTTTTGAATCCAAGTTTATAACAAGTGTGTGTTATGCAAAAATGTTCATTCTATGAAATTCATTAAGAGTAAATTTAGTGGAAATAAGTATGCTATTTCAAACCACATTGAAACCGAATAGCATTCCAGGGCTCCAGCCATGCTTTTGGCTGCCTGTGGAAACTTTTGTTCAGGTCCTAGAGTGGAAATTTACTGAATCTAAACTAAAATGTCTCCCTTTTCCCTCTTTAAATAACATAGGAAAAATAAAACAATAACCAAAATGCCATAAAGAGCCCTCATGGAAAGGCCAATGGGACTACTATTTTCAAAGTATGAGATAATTTTTTTTGCAATACAATTATGTGAATTGCAGGCTGAAAATTTGGTGTACAGTTTGGTTTTTACTATAATGGAAAGCAGAAATTTGTAAGTAAAAGTACTGTTAAAAGTAAAGAGTCAGGGAGCGTGCCTGGGTTGCGGGCCAGGTGTCCAGTGGGAGGCTTGAAAGAGGCAACCACACATTGATGTTTTTCTCCCTCCCTCCCTCTCTCTCTAAAAATAAATAAAGCAAATCTTTTTTTAAAAAAGTAAAGAAATTTTGGGGTGTTCCTGCTTGAGATTCCTTTTATACAAGGAGATCATTAGGTACATGCTGGAATATTATGGATTATTGAAGTTTGGGTCAGAGATCTAGGTGGGAGCTGCAATTTTTGGAGCCAATGATATAATTCTTGGGAAGATGCCAATCAATAGGATGGGTTGACTTTGGAAATCATTGTTAATCTGAAGAGTCAATGCTGGGATTGTAAAAATAAGTAAGAAAGCAAATGAAAAGACTTTGCAAAGAAGGTGAGAAGGAGAGAGGGAGAGCATAAGGGAAAGAAACGTGAAGCTGTCTGAGCTTATGCTGCAAAGAGTTACAATAGCTGTACCTAGAGTGCCTACAGGCTAAGTATTGGGTGGAAAAATAGTGGTGATGTGGATGGCGTCCAGGAACCTTTTGTTTGAAATGCACACACAACTCCATAGATACATACACCTCTCCTCCTACCACCTGGACCCAGAGCTGCTCAGCATCAAAACTTCAACCATATCTTTCATGTCACCTCATCCCCCTGCAACCTGCCTTCTTTCACAAGCGTTTTTTGGCCTTCTCATCTTTTTTTCCATAAAGAATGAGATTTCTATTGTCAATACAAATAGACTTTTTATTTGCCTAGAATTAGAGTTCACAAGTGATTGCACATGTATTAACTAAATGATCCTCACAAGAGCTCTATGAAGTAGATCTAATGGGTTCTCATTCCTACTTTATTACAGATTAAAGAAAGGTGACTTATTGAGGGAATTCATTTTAAAATGCAAATGTCCCTGGAAATCAGTAGCTATATAATACCTCAGAATGGAAAAAAAAGAAATACTGGACAGGTACCTGCTTGAAACACATGTGAGAAGAGATAGGGCATGGAGGGTGAGGAAGTGCAGGAAAGTGACTTTTTGAACTTTGTAATTTGCCTGGGACCATCCCTGAGTGAATTCTAGTGCCTCAGGGCAGGACCACGCTTAAAAATCAAACACTTTCATGTGAACTGCACAATAATCTCCCAGTATCTCTCCAGATTCCTTGTTCATGCTGTCTGAAGTTGTGGAGAAGAGGAAGAAAAAAATTCTCCCTCTTAAATGTCTGTAATATTTAAGTAGGATGATTTGGCTTTGTGTTTAATTCAATTACTGTGAAAGGCTTCCTTTCTCCACCTAGTGGTGAGCAAAAGAAGACTTCCATCTCCAAGAAGATGAAAAATGTAGGAAAGAGAGGGCAACAGAACACAGGGAGCGACACCACCCACCTACGATTCTTGAATATTTGTGCGGATACTGTGCTACGTGCTTTATATACAATACCAATCCCCACACCTGGGAAACGGCGATCGTCGCTCCTGTCATCGCCAATTTACCGAAGCAAAGGGAGGTTAAGTTGCACGGCTAAAGTCTCTGGTCCTGGTTCACAGAGATCTACTGTGCATAAGCCAATATTTTAACCCGAGTTTGTGACTCCAAAGCAAGTTCTTTGCTTTATTTTTTAAAATATATGTTACTGATTATGCTATTACAGTTGTCCCAATTTTCCCTTTTTGCCTCCCTCCACCCAGTATCCCCCTTCCTTCCATCCGGTAATTGCCCCGCCCCCTTCTTAGTTCATGTCCATGGGTCGTGCATGCAAGTTCTTTGGCTTCTCCCTTTCCTATGCTGTTCTTAACATCCCCCTGTCTATTCTGTACCTACCAATTATGTTTCTTATTCCCTGTAGCTTTCCCCCCATTCTCTCCCTTCCCCTCCTAGACAAATATCAACAACTGAATCTAAAAAACAAACAAAACACCAATCAGAAGAGGAACAGAATCATAGATATACAAGTTTCTGTTTTATTAATAAATCTGCTTCTAGACTACATGAATGCTAAACATTCTATGATCTTTTCTGAAATCAAGTCAGATGACGCCTATCAGTCATTAAATTTAGCAATGAGACTAGACGGAGTGAGAAGAAGATGACTTAGGACTGAGCTCTGAAGAACTCTGGTGTGTGTGTGTGTGTGTGTGTGTCTAAGGGGAAGGGTCATTGTCAATTTTTTGTCAAAATTTATTGTCAATTTTTATTATTAAGCAGTTATAGTATTGGTTTCTCTTTCTTTCATTTATCTCCCAAACAGAATACTTTAAAAAGAGAATACATTTCAAGCCACCTAACAGAGACCTAACAAACTCCACAGAAACCTCACCAAATGGAAGGGTTGGGTGTACAGAAAGGAGCTATAAAATATGCAGTCTATGGATTGCAGAGAATGAGACAGAGAGAGAGAGAGCTCACAGCCAGATAAGGTAACCGGTGTTCCCCGTGTCAAAAGAATGAAGTTCCAAAAGTATATATAATTTGATATATATCTATATATATCTCTCTCTTTATATATATATATGCTGAAGATTTCCCCAGCACTTACAGAAACAAAGCAAAATGAGATAGCACATTGAGTGGTGGTTGCTTCAGACTGAGGCCCAAGAAAAGGTGATGAGATGGATTTCATTTGTTCAAATCCTTGGTAAAATCTATATTTTTCTTAATAGTGTGTAGGACACATGATCCATTCTGGGAGTAGATAGGGAGACAGGGAAAGGGAAAATAAAGCTTCCCTCTCTGTCCACATCACATTTTATTGATTTGTTTAATAGCTTCTGAAACTAAGAAACTAGCAAATGAATGAATGAATGCCTCAGGTACATTAAACTTGAAATCCTGAAATGCACTTACCCCTCTCCCTGAAATCCTCCTGGAACCACCTTTCTCCCTTGGCTGGTGTTTGGTATAGAGCAATGGGGTTTCTTATTAAGGGAAACTTCTTCTCAGCTAAATAGGCAGATCTGACTTTCCCATCTTGAGGCCAGTGATCCTCAAAGTGTGGTCCGCAGTTTTCTGTTTCGGCATCCTCTGGAACCTTGTTAGAAAAGCAAATTTTCAAGCCTTGCTCCCCAGACCTATCAAATCAGAAACTGGCGGAGGGACCTAGTAACCTGTGTTTTTAACGAGCCCTGCAGGCGATTCTTGTGCCTGCGAACATTTAGGCAGTAATGTCACCTTCCGAAAGCAAGGAGCAAGGTCTATCAGCCGGAGGACAGAAAGGAACACATTACTCTCCCAGTGTTTTAAGATTACATGACTACTCCAGAAATCAGATGCAGTCCTGAGGAGGGAAAGCACAAATTGTCTGTGGTTAACTTTCCACAATCACGGGCAGGTTGAAATAAATGCTCAAAATAAAGATTAAATTGAGTTGGAGAAGAATAAAATAACTGTTCTTTGCTCATCTAATTTTGTGGATTGAGATTGTATCTGCCACACTATATCGCCACTCCTATTTACTGACCATTAAGTCTGCTGAGGCCCATAAATCGTAATTAAGTCATTGCAAAGCCCTTCTTGCTGTTGCAATCAAACAAATACAATAAACAAACAAACAAACAAATAATTTAAAAAATAATGCATGGGTCTCATGGTAAGTGACCTAATCATTAGGAATGCATATCATCGTGACATAAATGCTGACATTCCATGAAAAATACATTTAATCTTTAACGACAAATCTGAGCTCCCATTAAGAATGTAACTACATGTTCCCTATCTTTTCACTCCTAGATATTATTGGTATTTTCCTTAGGGTGAGACAGATATAATCATTTTGCTTTGTGATTGTCCATATAAACACATATAGAAAAATATCAGTACAATAAAGTATTAAGATATTAACTTTATTAAATGGACAGATAAAACTTCCCTCCCCTAAAACCTCAACCACCCAACAGAGATAGCTTTGGCATTAGCAATTGTAATATTTCCTCTGTGTGAAGGCAAACTAGTTAATATGCATAAATGTAAAATGGACCCAAATCCTTGGTTAAGACATTATGTAAATTACTTTTCCGCTTAGGTCCCTTTCTGACCCAAAAGAACCAAGACAAAACCTTCTCCTCTTCCAAAGGAGACCCCGACTTTATTCTCTGGAGCAGTTGAGCTACAGATATTCTGGAATTGGGACACATGGGAGAGTAGGAGGTCGATGTGGAACACAGACGACAACCATGACAATTAAATGTCCTGTGCTGATGTTACTAGCTGCCAGGCACATGTCACCTTTTGCCCTACTCAGGCAGGAGTTGGGAATATTTTTTCTGGAAAACCAGAAAGACTCCTGAGCAAAGCCCTTCAGACACTGACCTTTGAGTGTCGCTCAGCCAAAGTTGGTCCACAAGCTGTCACTTGTTTTGAAGCCGCTCCTCACGCACAGTACTTCCAAACAGCTTTTTAGTGCTTGACACTTAAGTTGGAATGACAATCAGCCATTTGAAGAAAGTCTTTGAGAGAATCCAAAGGAAACAGAAATAGAGGACTATAAACAATTGTGAGCTTAGATCTGCTACGTGCTAGGCAATTTTCAAAGTGCCTCAAAGGCCGTATGTCCGCTAGTTTTGCATTAAATTTGTATGTAGTCATCATACCATTCTTGTCCAGTAATACGACTAAGGAAATTAAGGCATTGGATTTTAAATGACTTGCCCACTGTTGCCAGCTAGCAAGTGTCAAAGCCATTGCTAACGCTACGGTCCCTTCCCCCCATGCTCTCTGAATTCTAGCTTTATGACTGTGTTCCACGCCCACCTTCTCTTCTCTGATTTTCTTGCAATCATTATATTTTGAAATAATTAAACACATTTTATAGTGTCCTGTTTCCTAATTGCCTGTGCATATCTGTTTAGAACTTTATCATGTCTGCATACAATGTTAGGGTATAAATAGTGTATTTCCAGTTTAATTAGCTATTCTGTTGCATTAGTCCATCATTTTACTTCGATAGCTTATCCAGGATGTAAAAGATACTATTTTCTCAGCTTTTCAGGGAAGTCTGGCAGTGAGATTGACTTGATTAACCTTAGCCATTACATGTAGATTAAACCCCCCAATTTTGCTAAGAGTCCTCCAAGGAATTAGTGAAGATAGTCAAGGGACCTTTATAGTTCCAGTGGCGAAGCAGGGGCCTTCTTTTTTTTCTCCTCTGAAGAAAACAGACCTTACTCTTCACTAGTTGGAGGGAAATTTTTAAAAGAAGGGAAAAAAATTCTTTGTGACTGGAAGTAGCATTTCAGTTTAGCAGCAGGCAGATGTCTCTTTTCTGAATAATCTCAGGGACTAAGAGGAGAAGGGTCCCCCACAGGAAGTAATTAAAACTTGACAGTATGGACATTGGAAACAGACTTCCAATCCAGAATTATGGGCCAAATCTCTTGGAAGTAATTTGAGACAACGTTTAAGATTCACTATAAGTTACAGACATCATCACTACAATTGATTCTCCTTGGAATCCTTGATGAAAGGTGTATGCGAATCTTTGAGAGCTGTTGATTGTTTTATTTTATTGGCTCTACAGAAAAATCATTTGAGTTATAATTATTTTAAATCATGTATGTAAGCTCAATCCTATTCACATCCTTAATTGTCAGGGAGCGAGACTGACTTCGGCTTAGAACTGTGTGACCATGGTAACAGACTGTCTCACAACAGCACCAAGATTAAAGTAAAACTTGAAGAGTTCAGCCCAGAAAAAAATAATAATTTCTTATGTTTCTATAGCACTTTATAATTTACTAAATGCTTGCCATAACTACCTTCATCGACCCTTAAAACAGTCTTGTGAGCTCAATTGAGAACTACCCCAGGTAGGTCACAATCAGTGAAGAAAACTTTAAGCTGGTTATAGCATTACCAATAAAACATAAGAAATGAGAATACGGGATACCCAGTTAAATAAGAATGTATGGTAATCATAAATAATTTTTTGTGTAAGTATGTCCCATGTAATATTTGGGACATATCTATAGTAAAAATGTACTTCTATTCATTGCTTATCTGAAAGTCAATTTTAACTAGGCATTTTGTATGTATCTGGCAGCCTTAAGCTACTACCAATGAATAGATATAATGAATATATAAAAAGAAAATACATTTGCCCAGTATCTCTTTAGTGAAATGCCCTCTTTTTATTCTTCTTAACTGATGTGATTAATTTCAAAGGCTGAGCAGCCCAGTCAAGACCTAGCCAATCAGAGATTTCCTTATCCCACCATAGTAATTACTCATTAATAAACACATGACTCAAGCTGTTCCAAACAGGGAGACCCCCGGGGTGTTGGGTGAAACTTGAGAAGGAAATAACCCTTTCTCTCTGGATTGCTAACTGTCAAGACAATGTGAGTTCCCAACTAGCTGAAGGGATTCCGAGGGTAAAGTCAGCTCAGAGAAAAGGAGGTGTCAGAAGGAAACTGAGTTTGTAAAATTATTTGAGACTCTGATTCCAGCTAGACTGGAATCTAGGTACAACTCTTGGTATTTAAATTGGGATTTTGTCACTTACAACCACAAGATTTTTGTTTCACATTCTGAGATAGGTCAATGCCCTCCTAATGTTCCCATTAAATAGGATCCCCCTGACACTCAGACGGTTATATATGGCGTGACCTGCTTCCTCCTGACGCCCAGGCCTTCTCGTGACCTTCACCTCTGTCCCCCACTTCCAGGGACAGGAAACTACTCAAGAGCAGGACTCCCCAAAGGTGCGACTTTTGAAAATTATGGAAATAAGCTCTACTTGGACCAGTCTACTGCCCGGCCTCCTATAGAGCCCAAAATCACTCCTCTGAGACACGAGACAGCAAGTTTCTTCTAACAGGTCAGGTAGCAAATATTTTCAGCTTTGTAGGTTGTACGATCTCTATCAGGATCATTCAACACTTTTGTTTTAGTGTGAAAGCAGCCGCAGACAATAAGGAAACGAATGGGTGTGGCTGCGTTCCATTGCAACCTTGTTCATTAAAACAGCCCGTGGACCAGATGTGGCCTGAGAACTGTCGTTTACTGAGATCCAAAGGGCAGTGTCAAATATCAGATGATCAAAGAATTCCCATTGTAATAACCCAGCTAACCCTGAGGCAAGCGAGCGTCTAAAGTTTCTAAATTTATCCCCTGGGCCACATGCAGATATGGGCATAGCCGCAGCTAGGTCAGTTTACACAGCTTCTTAGTTTTTGCTTTTGGATTATGTGGACTCTTCTTCAAGTTTATATAAAAATGTATTTTTATGTACACTCGAATTATGAAAGACCCCGATATTTTTATTAAAAAATGTATCCCAGTGTGGGCCTCCGAAGAGGGCGCCTACGCAGTGACCGAGGTGGGCAAAGTAGGTGTGCGGTGGTGAGTCCACGGAAGAGAATTTATTCTCATATTGGTATTTATTAATTATTATATTACTTCCTTGGTGTAAAACTGTAAACCTATGTTTACCAACCCCTGTCCTATTCTTATTTACTCTTTATCCCAGGCTGACCAGGGTGCTTGTAAAGACTGCTGATTAGTTTGATTGGTAATGGTTTTCTGGCTCTCTCCTGCGGTATAACACACCGCTCTAACATGTAACGGCTTCATGAAACAACAACCATTCATTTTGCTCATGAGTCTGTGATTTGGGTGGGTTTAGGTGAAAAAAGGCTCGCTCATGTCTGGGCTGCGTGGCACTGTCTGGGTGGTGTCATGACCAGGAGCTATGGGAATGACTCCCAAGACAGTGAGCACGTTGACCCTGGCTATCAGCTGGAAGCTAAGCAGAGCTGAGGGAAGGGGTTTTAGTTCTTCTCCAAATTGGCCTTCGCATGGGGCCTGGGCTTCCTTATAGTATGGTGGCTGAGTTCTAAAGCCTATCCCAAGAGAATAAATCCGATGGAAGCTGTATCACATTTTAATAGCTAGCCTCAGAATGACGCATCACCACCTCGGCCTCATCCCATTCACTGAGACAGCCACACACACCTAATTTCAAAGCAGGGGAATGTAGGTGCCAATTTCTTGTTGGAGAAATGGTATAGTTAGGGAAGTGTAGGTTGGATCAGAAATATGGCAGAAATGTTTTGTAAATAAAAAATGTTCATTTTATGAGAAATTGAACAAATGTTGCACAAAGGAAACTTCTCTGTATGGTGGCATAACAAATACAAATGAGAACAGTCAAAAAATGTGTAAAAAATGTGTAATAAGGTGGAAAAATATTAAATATCTCATAATTTAGTGTGGAAACAAGAGGTTCTAAAATAAAAAGCCATAGATTTTAAAATGCAAAGCTGTAAAACAAAAGTGTGATGCTTATGCTATCCTAACTATAAACACATTTCTCAGCAAAACTTTTAAAGTAAGAATTATATTTTATAATACAGAATGTCTTATTTCTAGCTTTTCCCCAGAAATAGAGGCTGTCTATTCATCTTATACTCGAAAAAGAAGTTGAAACCCTGAGAAAGAAGTATTCTGCTAATTTGTAGAAAATAAAATCTGTTACACACAACGATAACAACAACAAAAACCATCAGTATAAGACACAAATAGTACTGGAAGTTTGACTATCTTTAAATATATTCACCTATAAACAGAGAGATTATTTTATGGATGAATAAATAATTCATTGAACAACACTTATTGTATAACTGCATTGTAATAAGTTCTGGGGATAGAAACAGAACACACAATGATCCTTCCATGGGTACAGTTTACGAGTAAAGTAGAAATGTAGAAAACGGCTACAATAAAGTGTGGGAAAAAAATGCTAAAACATTTTTTTAAATGTTTAAAAAAAGGCTAAAACAAAGAATGATGAGAAAAATGCTAAATCAGGTCCAGAGGAATCAAGGAAAGTTTCCCACAAGAAGTGATGTCTAAATTGAATCTTGGGGGGAGGAAGGAAGTAGGAGACTGTTTGCAAAAAGGATTAGTCAAAGAATATACATGAAGGACCCATGGACATGGACACGGACAACAGTGTGGGCATTGACTATGGAAGTGGGGGGTGGAGGGGAGCAAAGGGGAAAAATTGGGGTGATGGTAACTGCATATACCATAAAACATTATAAAAAATAAATAAATTGAATCTTAGGATGATAATAGCCAACCAGGAGAGAGGGGAGGAAGATACTTGGGTTACCAGCAATCCTTGGTGTCCCTTGACTTATAATAGACACATCACTCCAATCTCTGCCTCTGTCTTCCCACAGCTTTGTCCCCTTTGTCTTCGGTGGCTTCACATGGCATTCATTTTTCTCTGTGTAATTATGTCCACATTTCCTTTTCATAAGGACACCGGCCACTGAGTTAGGACCCACCCTAATCCAGCATGACTTTACTCCAATAATTACATCTACAAAAACCCTCTTTCCAAATAACAATCATAGGTTCCAAGTGGACATGAACTTAGGGGGATACCATTAACCCAGTACAGGCAGAGAAAAAGGGTTTGAGTTCCATGATGTCTCATCTTCTTAGAAGCTGCACAAAGATCCCTTATAACCCACATATCCTTTTGTTGCTTATGAACCGAATCTTCCAAGGGTATCATTGTGGCAGATTGCATTGTTGGACTCACTCATTCCGTCTGTGGTTCTGCATTTCTTTTCACTAAAGAGGTTGTTTATTTTTCCTCCCCATGACTTTGGATATGGCCAAAGAGCATATTTCTTTAGACCAACAGAATATTGCAGAAGTGACAGTCTGCCGGTTTGTAGCCTAAAGCTCAAGATTTCTTGTACGTTTGTGCTTGTTTCCCATCGCCTCTTCATCCCATGAGAAGAGTGTGCCCAGGCTTACTGTTGTTTCTAGAAAGGGGTCGGAAACATTTGGTACAGAGCTAAGATGAGCCCAGCTAAGCTGAGCCTGGATCTGCCTGTCTACTCTCTGCTGACCTCCAAATAATCCACAGATCTATGAGGATAAATGGCTGTTCCTTTTTTTAGCAATCACTGGCTGATACAATCCTCAGAACAAAAATACACTCACATAATATTTACAACAATAACCCATGCTTATACAGCACATTTCATCTACGAATGCCATCAATTTATATTTGAAGGAGGATACCTAAGAAAGTAAGAGGAACCCAATAATGTTGCGATGATAGTTAATATTTATTGAGAGTTTATCCTATCTCCCAATAGGCACTTTGCTAAGCATTTTGTATTCACGCTTACAGCAACCTTGTGAAGAAGATTAAATAGAGACAAATATGGAGAACCTTAGTTTCCTGTGTCTACCTGTTACTCAGCAGCTTAACAAGGAACTGGCTCATCATAATGAAGAGATGGTGAGCTCTCCTGGTTCCTCCTTTCTAACAAAGTCACCTTCTGACCAAGAGGCTTCATGTTACACACGCCCCTGCTCTGTTGTTATGCAGAGCATTGTGGAGGCTGGGTCCTTTCTGAGGAACACTCAACATGGGGCACCCACGCCGGCCCCTATGCACTGAGGGCTTTGTGCTCTGAAATTCCACTGCTGTAATGAATGGTGGGGTATTAATGGCACATGTGTCCATGCCTACTTTGCGCAGTATAGGAAATGTTGCTATCCCATTTTATAGATGAGAGAATTGGGGCTCAGAGAGTTTCATTCAACATTATATTGCTACTGGGGCTGGAATTTGACTATAAAGCCTGTGTTCCTAATCACCGTTTCATCCTCCTTCACCCTGGGAATACTATTGGCTTTTCCTTTTATGTAAAAGTCAGCACCCTACTATCTGCGATCTACCCAGCAGTCTCTTGACATTCACAAGGCCCAACTCCTTCAACCTCCACTCAAACCCTCCCAGTCAAAGCCAAATGCAAGCAGAGACACGTGATGCCCACAAATCCCTCTCGATGTAGTGGATTCATAATCAAAATACGTGATTTTTATTGTTTTAAGCTACTAAGTTGTGGGGTGTTTATTTTATACAGCAGTGGTAAATGAAATATCTCTTTTTCTTTGGTTAATTCAGCATCACTCAAAACAAAAATTGTTGTGTTAAATTCTAGGAACAATACTGGCAATAAAATCTTAGAATTGGACTATGGGAAACTTGAATTTTGCTTTCTCCAGTTGTATTTTTAAAAAATGTGTGTGTTTGATTGATTGCTTGGTTAATTAGGTTTGTTTTTTATTTTGTATTTTTGGGAAAACTGGAAAATAAAAATCACATTTTCCTGTACTTATGCAATATCTCCAGCATATTTTTCTGAGTTTTCAAAATCTCCTCATTAAAACAAAAATTGTTTTTCTTAAAACTTAAAAAAGCCAAATCATTACTGGTTGGAATGTCAAGAGCAGATGTACAGTATGTCTTTTTTCTTTGCAAACATTGGAAGTCTTAATTACCTGAGTCAATTGGCAGATTTCAACTCTAAACCAGGTGAAGAAGCTAAGTAGGTTTTTCATCACCGAGACACTAAGAAGGTGTGATTGGCTGAGCCAGCTGTATTTTGCAAGCTGTTGAAAATAGTCACATATTGACTTGACAAAGTCTCAAATTCCTACTGCCTATCATTTCTAGTTTTAACTGAAAATAGTCCTATCAACTCATTTATAAAAGTAATAATACTACAGGCTTTCTTATTAAATTATAGTTTTGCTTTATTATTGAAAATAGAAAATTTCTCTCCAAAGGTCTTTAAAAATTAACAGGTGTGGAAATTAACATTTGTTTTAAAACTGTCATGTAGCAGAAAATTTACATACATCATTTCTTTTAATTCTTCCCCAAATCCTATGAGAATATGACTGTAATCTTGACTTACAGAGGAGGTGGAGGAGGCTAAGAGATATCTATCTGCTCCAATCTCATTAAACTTGTAAGTGGAGAGAGAAAAGGATTCTTATTCAGGTTTTCTTGTTTTAGATGCCATCCTTCCTCAGGACTCTATGCCCTTCTAGTTTGCATTCAGTCCTGAAGTTTCTTCAGTAAAAAAATATAATAATAATAATCAGTAAATAAATAAACAAATAAATAAATAATTGTCATACCTGTTTTCTCTGATTTATTGACCCCTTTTTAGGGCTATAAAGGTGTTCTGATATTAGAATTTTGCTATCATAATTCGTACCTTGTTCTGTGTCATAGAAACTCAAAGCTGGAAGGAATCCAAGAGACTATGCCTTTAATTGCTCAAGGTAAGAAAGGATCTCTGCATTGCTGTTTCTATGTGGTTGGCCCTTCTGCTTTGAAGATTCCAAGTACTGATTTCAAGGCATCTGGTGCATTTGTAAGGCTGGTTAGGAGAAATGTTGCTTCTTATTAGCCCGAATCTGCCTCCTCTGGTTTTTCTCATGATTCTCACTTCCTATTAGTATAGATAGGGAAAGATTTACTAGAATTGGTATAGATTCAGATCTGCCTGATTTCTTTTATAGCAGGGAATAGAAATGGCAGGGAAAGCTCGAGACTCAAATAAAATGGATTTCCTTAATTTTGACTACAATTATCTTTCTTTTTGAAATCACTACCTTGGTTTCTCTACTTTACATGATCTAGTCAAAACTAACTTCCCAGGTGAATCTTTCTAGTTATTTGTATGGAAAATAATACTATAATTAATAAATAACAATACAAGAATAAACTCTGTGTTTCACATACTCACAAAGGTAGACCTACCTTTGTCCCATCCTGTATTTCTGCCTTTCTTTTATCTCTTCTAGGAAAGTTCTTTCTATTATTCTAGAACCTGCTGGTCAGAAACAAGTGTACACATCAAAGTCTTTTAAAACTCTTACTTACCCATTAAAATGATCTACATCCCTCTCAAACTAATGTAATTGTTTCTATTTTTTAAACTTCCATAGAATTTGCACTTGTTTTAAGAAACATAAAATAATCAAGATTTTGTAAAAATACTTTTTCATGTACATCTACTGGCCACAGGCTCTCTACGAGCAGAGACATTATCTAGAATGCTTTGTTTGTAGCCTTGCTTATAAAGAAGTACTCACCAAATAGGCAACTGATGGACATTGCTGACTTAAATTCATCGTAAGTTAACAATAAAAACAAAAAGTTATCTTATACGAGAGAAAAAGAGCTGTAGCAAACTATCACACTGTAGTTAGATTTTTTTGCTGTTGTTGAGTTAGTTAGCTGTGCTGGTTGTACTGGTTACTTTCTAATTGTCCCCCTGCTGCCTAATCCGGGTCCCCATGCTTGGTACACTGGATTAATGCAACAAATGGACCCCTCCATGGCTGGCCCATAATTGATCCCATCACTGAGAGGCAGTAGCAGGAGACTGAGTGGCAGGGTGAGGCAGAGCTTGGGTATTTGTCATCCATCCCTTCCCTGCTCTCACCCAGTGTCTGCAGTGGAAGTTTCGCACCTTCATGACGGCAGCCCCCTGGGTGCTCCCTCCCTGTCTCCCACTCTCATTGGGTTCCAGTAATACTGTCTTCTGCCCTTTCTGTTTGCATCCTAGTGGTGGTAATAGCTTTCTGTTATGGTAGCCTCATCGCTACTTTAGTTTTTATCTTTGTCCACGCTTTTGTAAGTAGTCTTGTCATGAATTTTCTCATAGAGCTGTCTAGGGTAAATTCTGTTTCATGTTTGAACAGTGACTGATATGTTAATTAGTGAATTTGTTTGGGGGAAAAAGACATCTGTACTCTCTATTACTGAGGAAGGTGCCAGAAAAAATCACCCATGTTAAAACTTGGACATTTTTCCCCTGTAAGAAGATATCTAATTCTCTGCGAAATTCTGAAGTCCCATAAAAATACATATCAGGACTTCTCTTAGGAAAGTCTTTTGTGCTTAAGGGTCAGCAAAAGGGAAATTACAATAATAAGAACTTCTATCTCCCACCTCAAGACAGTCTATCAACAAGGTCTGTGATATGTCTGAAAGGGAGGCCTCAATCAGTGGTTAATTCAGTGTTTCGAGGAAGGGATAGGTAATAGAATTGGGGGTTTAAAAACATAAAAGGAGGCGAGTATGGACCCTGAATAGCAGGGAGGATGGGCTGAGGGAAGACAGCAGGCAGGGACAGAATATAGGTCTATAACAAAATAAAGTAGCCGAGTCCTGAGCCCATCAAGTTGAAACAACCTTGGTTTTCCCAATGGCCTAGGTGTGCCAGGGCCGGTGGGCCGGGTAAAGCCTATTGTGCCACTTCTTAGCCTCTGAGACCTTCTCTTTCTTCAACTGATTTCCTTTAATTTCAAAATCACCACTCTATGTAGTATCTTCTTTCTAAGAAGATATTAGATATTAGAAGGAAGAGTGAACTTTTTTTGAAATTATAAAATCATGGTAACTTTTACTATTCCTCATAGGTCCTAAATTTATAGTTCATTGATCTGTTAGGTTATTATTTTCTCTATTTTTCTTCTAATAGTCTGTGTGAATCCAAACCAAAGATAGATTTGGTAACATTTTTTTTTCTCAAAGACCTGAGGTAAGGGGATGGAGGGGCTGGAGAATCCCATAGGAGGTACTTGAGGCGCTTGAACTTCCATGCAATTTTTTTCCTTTTGGGGAACAGATGGGATTAAGGATTTGTTTCCTTATTCTCAATATGAGTTATGCCATTGTCACTGTGCAATTTTTTTTTTTTTTTGAGATATAGGCTGCATTTCATTCCTGAAGGAGGTTGCATAACATCAGCAAAACCTTGATTAAAGTCTGTTTGCACAGTACTCCTATTTGTTTGAGCTTTTTGATAAATAAGGGAATGATATTTAAATACAGAAAAGGAAGCTGTAATTCTACTTTAATGCAGTCCCCATAATTTTGACTAGAAGCAGGCCCTCCCTTTTGCTGTAATTGATGACTGCAGGGATTCTGTAGCCGGCCATGGGGACAGTCCCAGTGTCTCTTCCTGATCACTGAGTGGGAAGTGCCAGCCCTGGGCTTTAGGACTATCTAGAAAATTGAAGACCTCCCCTCTGCCCCCTCAAAGTCTAGTGCTGGAGGCAGGAAAACTAATATATGGATATTGATTCTCATTGCATTTAATAGGAAATAAAAGCCAAGGGAAAGACTTGGACTGCCCTCTGCTCTTTGTTTTCCCACCATTTTCATTTCATTAAAGGAAACAAAGCAGTCTGAAAGCATCTATTTGGCAACTGCTAACTGCTAATCTCTCAAAAAAGCATGGATTAGACAACACGCCTTATGTAGACAATAGGAATTGTTCACAGCCCAGAGGGGCATTGGAGGTCCCACCATTAGCTAATGGAAACGTCCTGGGTTGCTTTTAGGTTCTCATCTTCACTCCAACTTCAGGTACTGACATTTTAAGCTTTTTCTCACTTCGTGTCGAACTTTCGTGTCCTCTACTCTCAAAGGGACCAAAGCAAACTGACAACTATTCATAGAAAGTGAGCTGAAAAAACAGACTTGTGCATAAATGTTCAGGCACCTCAGCTCAGAGTATTATCAATCTCTAAAAGAAGGGCATATTCTTAAGATGCAAGTGCTGAACACATCCAAAGCTACTCCTCAGTGCTAGGGCCTACTTTAAGATTTATAGTTAACATTTACTCATCAAGTATAAATATAGCACCGTATAAATCAACATAGGTTCACATACGTAAGCCCTATCAGATCTTCTCTTTTAAAGCCTGGCTTATAGATTTACTCAATGCAAAGTCTTGCATGCTGATGAAATTTAGAATCGAGAGACTGCAGATTTAAATTTAGAAAAATATTCTTTCTGATAAAAAAGACTCTAGCCAAGTAATTTCAGACTTGATAAGCGTGAGCTTGTCTAGTTCTTTCCAGATTTCTGCCTATTTCCATTAACACTTGATATGAAATTATCTGAGCCAGGATTTTAGAGAAAAAAAAAGAGCAAGGATTGGGGTATAAAATGATCTTTCTTGAAGGTTCCCATGTGCCTGATTTTCCTTGAGATAAAAACTTCAATAATCTAGGGTCAAGGTCCATTTTCTAAATTCACAAAATAGGCATCAACCTATATGATGTGATTTATAGGAGACCAAAAGCCCTCCCTCTTCCCAGGACCTAAGCTGTTTCTTTGACAGTGTTGCCATGATATTCTGTTGGACATATCATGTAGTCAAGCATTCTATCCAGAGAGCTCTTATATGCAAAAACTCTCATTTTGGAGGAACAAGAGATTGTGAAAACATATATATTTATTAAATATGTATTTAATTAATGACAAAAGTAGGAAAAAATGTAAAATTTGGGGAGAAATCAGAAAGCAGCCTGAGGTCAAAGGGAGGCTTTGGAAAAGTAGAATCCAAAAATGACTTGGAGCCCTGACCAGTGTGGCTCACTCAGTTGGGTGGGCATTGTCTTGCAAAGCCTAAGGTCACCAGTTCAATTCCCTGTCAGGGCACATGCCTGGGTTGTGGGCCTAGTCCGGGGTCAGGGCACATGTGAGAGGCAACTAATAGATATTTCTCTCCCTCTTTTTCTCCCTCCCTTTCCCTCTCTCTAAAAATGAATAAAATTCCTTTAAAAAGGACTTGGAAGGGCTGAAAACACAATCTATTCCCAATTTGGCTTAATCTTCATTCTTTCTTGGGTTGTTAATTAGAACTAGCAAGGGGAGAAAGTGGCTGTATCTCCTAGGACCACATAACATTAACGCAGTCCTTGTGCTCTGCCCAGAGGTATACAAAACTTGGAAATTTCCTATGGGACTTTCTCTCCAGTCTTTGCTGCACAGGACTGATCTGGGATATAGAAAACTGTGCACCAGATAATAGGCTTACAGTATCTCATTTAGGGTCCACCCTGTGACAGACTCTTCTTGACCAAATTTGAGTCATGTTCCTCTGAGATCTCTTTTCCAGTAGGCCCTCACCTTGGTCGCTGTCCTATCTTTGGCCTGTCTGGCATGGTCTTAGCAAAAATATTGTGCTATGTCTTCCCTCATCCTTGATATCTGATCAGTGGTTTTTTGTTCTCCGCCTTTGATGTCTAAGTCCTTGGCCTGTCTTTAGCAAGAACCCTGTTTGGTCAGTTAGCAGGGATCCCCCTAAATCCTTGATGTCTCCTCTTAGTAATTTTCCATCCACTGATCCCCTTTACCCTGTTTCTTGACTGTGCATACCCAGATATCATTGTTATATTCAGAGTCGAGCCCCATTTCTCTACTCTATTGTAACCTCCTGGTCACAATCATCTTGAATAAAGTCTTTCTTACTGTTTTAATAAGTGTCTGTGATTTTTCATTCATCCACGAGTGAGGTATCTCAGTAAACAGAAACCAGCATGAAGAGTAAATAACAAATGGAACCTTAGGGCAATAACATAGGACAATCGGCCCGTCTTCCCTCCTCTATAAAACTCTGTGCCCTTGCTGCCCTTTGAAAAGAACACCATCTCCTTGGGACCCACCATTTGGAGAGTGCTTATCTATGCAGTAGTTTTATGGTGTACTATTTTATTTTAATAGTCAGTCTAAATTGACTATTACAACACAGTAGTAGACACATTAAGATTATTGCTGCACTGCTAGGGGAAAAACAAAGAAGAAGGAAAAGGAAAAAAGAAAAACATCTTCTGGTAGTTGGCACAAAGCATGTCAAGCCATTCACGGACGCCACGGTGAAGCACAAATGAAATATCTCTTTTTCTATTAAGAAATACCAGGAAAAAAAAAGAGTGGTCTTCTGAAGCAAACTCATCAAGACACAGAGGGCTCTGGTCCCATCAGAAAATTTTCAATAAATATTCACACTTAGAATAGAAATACCAAGAGCTTTTCAGAGGGAAGGAAGACATGTGAGAAAGATAAAAATAAGATAAACTGCTAACAAACTCTCCCCTGTTCATTCTGTTACTAGAGCTAATTTCAGGAACACCCTCAATAATCATCTTTGGTTCCTGTGATCCTTCATTCAGATTCGAATGCTCTGAAAGTGATCTGTTCTGTTCTGCACAAACCACTCGTCTGCACAGAAACACCAACTCCTTTCACCAGTTTGTAAGTTTGGGTACTTGAAGATGATAAGGCTTTCTCTGGTCCACCCACACAATCCCTACTGGCATTCACGAGAGATGGTGGCTGCCTTTTTTCTCATCTCATTCATACAGCAAATGGCCAAGGGGAGACATGTTTGCCTTAAGAGGGATGCTTTCCCAACCTCAGGGAAATATTGGCCTTGAATTCTTGTCCCAGGAAAGATTCTAATTTCATCAGGGAAAACTCTAATTTTCAAGTCTAAAATAGCACTTTAGACAGAATGTGAAGATCTTATTTATGACCCAAGATCTACTCATCACTAGCTATTCCACATTTAAAGTGTCCATGTACTTTGATGTGACAATTCCACTTCTAAGAATTTATTCTTCAACTACTCTCTCACATGTAAAAAAAAAAAATGCCATTTGGACAAAGACATTAAATGCTACATTGTAAAAACAGCAAGAGTTTGGAAACCACACAAATTTTCAGCGATATGGGAGTAGCTAAATCAATTTTGGTACACCCATATATTGAAAATCATGCAAGCACTAAAATGAATGAAGTCATTCTGTATACAAACAAATATTTTAAGTGGGAAAAATTAAAGTGCCAAATAGTGGATATGTCAGAAACCCAGCATTCATGTTTACTAATTATCCATTGGGAAAAAAATAGAAACACAACAAACCTATCATAGTGGTTATTCAAGGGAAAGTTACTCTTTATATTTCATTCTTGGTATGTTTTGAATACTCTATACTATTCATTACCTATTCAAAAATACAATAAAACATAAAATAAAGTAAAACTATTACAATAGTACTTAAAAATTACTGACTATAGAAAATGATAGCTCCTTATTTGCTTTGTGAATCCCGGGTGATTGGTGTCCCCATATGCACAGAAGATGAAAACTATAGATCAATCTCATGTGTAAATATACTAGATTTACAAAATTGCTCATAACTGAGTGTTTTCAAACTACAAAAATAGCAAATTCATAGATTCTACAGATACAAAAAGTCAAAATAAAAATTTAGCAAATATAATTAATAATATATATAAAATATATAATATACTCTAACCACATAGATTTTTGACAGGAATGCCAAAATAATTAAAAACCCAGAAATCCCTAAATCAAAGAAGAAAACCATATACCAAATAAAAATATGTTAAAATATATTTAATAAAAAATAACAGCCAATCTTAAAAAATGATAACTAGAACCAAAAATTACATTCTATAAGGACTATTTAAATAAAAGCAAATTTACAAAAATAGTAAAATTATTTAAATTAAGATTAGGAACTGGATATATATGATCTTGTTGCCATCAATATTCATCATTGCCTTAGAAGGTCTAATAAAATAAGAATTTAAGTAGCTAGTATTAACATTTAAAAGTAAAAT
>PVJD01011695.1:25122-44668 GCA_004026545.1 Mormoops blainvillei | reverse complement strand
CTCTAGTTTCTGTCAGTTTATTTTTTTATTTTGATGTTACTGGTTCTATTTTGCTTGCTTGTTTATTTTGTTGATTAGGTTCCACTTTGCAGGTGACATCATATGGTATCTGTCTTTCACGACCTGACTTATTTCACTTAGCATAATGCTCTCCAGTTCCATCCATGCTGTTGCAAATGGTAGTAGCTCCTTCTTCCTTTCTGCTGCATAGTATTCCATTGTGTAATGTACCATAGTTTTTTAATCCATTCACTTACTGTTGGGCACTTAGGTTGCTTCCAATTCTTGGTTATTGTAACTTCTGCTGCTATGAACATTGGGGTTCATAGGTTATTTTGAGTTGGTGTTTCAGGATTCATAGAGTATAATGCCAGCAGTGGAATTGCTGGGTCAAACGATAGTTCTATTTTTAGTTTTTTGGGGAAATTCCAAACTGTTTTACATAGTGGATGCACCAGTCTGCATTCCCACCAACAGTGTACTAGGGTTCCCTTTGCTCCACGTCCTTGTCAGCACTTGTTGTTTGATTTGATCATGATGGTCATTGTGACTGGTGTCAAGTAGTATCTCATTGTGGTTTCAATTTGCATCTCTGATGGCTAGTGATGCTAAGCATCCTTTCACTAAGTCTCTGGGTCCTCTGTATGTCCTTCTTGGAGAAGTTTCTGTTCAGGTCCTTTACCCATTTTTTAATTGGGTTCTTTGTCTTCTGGGAGCAGAGATGTGTGAGTTCCTTTTATATTTTAGAGATCAAATCCTTGTCCAAGGTATCATTGGGAAATATATTTTCCCATACAATTGGTTCCCTTTGCATTTTGCTGATGTTTTCTTTAGCTGTGCAGAAGCTTCTTATTTTGATGAAGTCCCATTCATTTATTCTTTCCTTAATGTCCCTTGTTTAGGGACATAGCAGGGAAAATATTGCTACATGCAATATCTGAGATTTTCATGCCTATGTTCTCCTCTAGGACTTTTATAGTGTAGCAACTCATATTTAAGTCTTTTATCCATCTTGAGTTTTATTTTTGTGTGTGGTGTAAATTGGTGGTTGATTTTCATGTTTTTGCATGTAACTGTCCAGATCTCCCAACACCATGTGTTGAAGAGGCTATTCTTACTCCATTTTATGCTTCTGCCCCCTTTGTCAAATATTAATTGACCATGAAGACATTGGTTTATTTCTGGGCTTTCTATTCTGTTCCATTGATCTATGTGTCTGTTCTTGTGCCAGTACCAGACTGTTTTGATTACAGTGGTCTTTTAATATAGTTTTATGTCAGGTATTGTGATCCCTCCTAATTTGTTCTGCTTTCTCAAAATTGCTGCAGCTATTTGGGGTCAATTATGGTTCCATGTAAATTTTAAAAATATTTTAATATTTTTTCTGTAGCTGTGAAATATTTCATTGTTGTTTTAATAGGGTTTTCATCGACTCTATAGATTGCCATGGGTAGTATGGACATTTTAATGATGTTAATTCTTAAAGTCCATGGACATGGCATATACTTCCATTTATTTCTGTCTCCCTTAATTTCTTTCTTCAGTGTTGTGTAGTTTTCACAGTAGAGGTCTTTTACCTCCTTCATTAGATTTATTCCCAGGTATTTTATTTTTCTAGTTGCTATACAAAATGACATTTTTTCCCTGATTTCTGATTCTGATATTTCCTTGTTGGTGTACAAAACTGCCTTCGATTTCTGAATATTGACTTGTATCTGGCTGTTTTGCCAAATTCACTTATTAGTGAAATCATAGCAGATTTCAATTTTCTTGAATTTGTTGAGGCTTCTTTTGTGTCCTATCATGTGGTCTGTCTTTGAAAATATTCCATGCGCATTTGAAAAGAATGTGTATTTTGTTTCATTGCGTTGAAAGGTTCTATATATTAGCTAAGTCCATTTGATCTAATGCATTGTGCAGCCCCACAATAACATTGTTGATATTTTGTTTGGAAAATCTATTCAGTGTTGACAGTGAGGTGTTATATTCCTTACTCTTAAGTGTGTTGCTGTCTATATCTTTCTTGAAATCCTCTACGTTTTTCCTTATATATTTTGGTGCTCCTTTGTTGGGTGCATATAGGTTTACAATATCTATGTCTTCTTGATTGATTCTTCCTTTCAGTATTATGTAGTGTCCTTCTGTGTCACTTTTTATAGCCTTTTTTCTTAAGTCTACTTTGTATGATATAAGTATTCTTACCATGGCTTTTTTCCCTGTCTATTTGCTTGGAATATTTTTTCCCAACCCTTCTTTCAGTCTGTGTAGGTCTTTTGTTCTGAGGTGGGTCTATTGTAGGCAGTGTATGTGTGGGTCATGGTTTCTTATCCATTCAGTTACCCTATGATTTTTTACTATTGCATTTATAAATTTACATTTATGGTTATTATTGGTAGGTATTCATATTTTCTCTTTGTACCTGTGTTCCTCTCTCTCTCACATTCATTTTCTTCATCTTCTTAAAGCAGTCCCTTTAGTATATCTTGCAATGCTGCTTTGGTGGAGGTATATTCTGTTAGCCTTCTTCTGCTGGGAAACACCTTATTTTCCTTCCATTTTGATTGAGAGTCTCACTGGGTAGCGTAGTCTTGGTTGCAGGCCTTTGTTTTTCATTTCTTGGAATATTTTTTGCCATTCCCTTCTGGCTTGTAGTGTTTTTGTCAAGAAATCACCTATTATCTTTATCGGGGCTCCCTTGTATGTTACTTCCTGTTTCTTCCTTACTGCCTTTAAGATTCTCTCTTTGTTTTTGATATTTTCCATTTTAATTATGATGTGTCTTGGAGTAGACCTTTTTGGGTTCCTCTTAATTGGGACTCCTGTGCTTCCTGGACTCGTGTGGTTTTTTCTCTCCTCAAGTTATGGAAGTTTTCCATCATTACTTTTTCAAACAGGTTTTCTATCCCTTGTTCCTCTTCTTCTCCTTCTGGTATCCCTGTTACATGGATATTATTATATTTCACATTGTCTTGGAGTTTCCTTAACCCTGCTTCACTTTTTTTAGTCTTTTTTTTTTAACTTTCTTGTTCCTTCTGGGAGCTTTTATCTACCTTGTCTACCATCTCGCTGATATGATCCTCTGCTTCATATAGCCTGCTTTTGATTCCTTCTACTGTATTCTTCCATTCAGAAATTGCATCCTTCATTTCCTCTTGGCTCTTCTTCATAGTTTCTATGACATTTTTCATGCTGCTATAATTTGCAGTAAGTTCCTCATAGTTTCCCAGTGGTAATTCTCACTGAGTTTCTTGAGCTGCCTTATAACCATTGTTTTGAATTCCATATCTGATAGTTTACTTGCCTCTATTTCATTTAACACACTCTCTCAGGATTCCTCCTTTCTTTTTTAATTGTTTTTTTGTTTTCCTATTATTTGTGAGACTTTTCTTTTTTGCTTCTTCTTCTTAAATTGATCTGTTTTGACTCCCTGAGATTATGGTGTGAAATTCTGTGGTAGGAGACGTGTGAGATTCAGTGGTACAGTCTCCTTTATCTCCTGAGCTTGATGCTCCTGAGATGCCTTTTATGCAATTTATGTTGGATCCCTGGAAGTAACTGGGTTTTGATTGTTGTTTGGTCATTCTTTGGTGGGTGCTTCCTTTCAGCTGATTGACTGAGGGTCACTCTGACCACCATGTCTTGCGTGTTGTTGTGCAGGTACTGCCAGAACAAAACCACAAAGTCCAGGAAACTAGCCCACATTGGCAAAAATAACTCCCCCCTGCAATCCTACTATCGACAGCAAATGAACCAGTAATAATAAGGCTATAAAGTAATTAAGACTATTATAAAAAAGGAGAGAAATTATAGTATAAAATCTAGTGACTTAATATGTACAAACTTGAAGGACAAGAAATGAATGTTAAAAAGCTATGTAGTAAAGAAAGTATCACAAATCATGCAGAAGACCACAGTGGATTTCGTGTCAGTAGCATGCAGTATTTATCACTGTTTTTTCCTTGCTGGTTCTGCCTCTGGTGATATCAGATGTTATCTGACCTTGACCTTAGTCAGTCTGTTTGAGACTTCCAGGGATCTGCTGTCTGTGGCTGTCTCCTTCAGTTGTTAATCCAGTCACCCTGCACTCAGCAGTCAGGCTTAAGCATCATAGGGTGGGGCAGAGTCCCTCCTGGGGGCATGGCTATTATTTCCCCTTAGGCTTCTGCTACTCAGCGGGGAGTGGTCTACCTGAGCACAATTACTGCTGCTATTGAGAGTCTCGCTGGGTAGAGTATATGGGGGATGACTCATTACTGGGATTCCAGCAGCTACTCTCTCAGTTCTCATCCCAAAGCCTCAGTACCCAGTTTCTCCTCAAGCATCTCCAGTCTACTCTGCCCCAGCTTTGACAGGGATCTACTGTCTGTGGCTGCCACTTTACACTCTGCAGTCAGGCCTAAGCACCACAGGGCCAGGGCAGAGTCCTTGCTACGGGTAGGGTTAATTTTTCCTCTCAGGCTGCTGCTGTTCTGAGGGGAGTGGTCTGCCTGAGCAAGATGGCTGCTGCCACATGGGGGATGACTCAGCACCGGGATCCCAGCAGCTACTCTCTCAGTTCTCTTCCCAAAGCCTCTACTACCTAGTCTCTCCACAGGTGTCTCTAGCCCACTCTGCCCCCACCTTTGCTAGAGCCCAGGGTAAGTGGCTGCAAGTGAAAATAACTACGTTGGTCTTTGAAATTCCTTTGTGTCTCTAACTGCCTGTCTGTGGGAGAGAACAACCATGCCACTTTTTTGCAGCTGTCTGTTATCTGTGTACTTTTTGGGCTCTGTTGCTGTAAGCTGGGGATCCTCGCTTATGGTTTATACCCTACTCTTCTCAGGGGGATCCACCTGGCTGTTTAAATATCCCTCTGGTGCTGCTGCTGCCTGTGGGTGCCCAGCCAGCCTTCTCAAGTCTCCACTGCACTGGTTACCAGTCAGGTTGTGCTGAAGCTGATTCTTCTGTCTGTCCAAGGTTATAAGGCTTCTCTCTTGCTCTTGTTCAGTTGTTTGTTCTGGGTGATTTCTCCACAATTTAGTTGTAATTCCAGATTGGTCCTGGGAGGAGGTCAGCGTGACTATCATTCACTCCTCTGCCATCCTGCTGATTGCCCCCCGTGTACGTTTTTCTAGTTTCAATTATTATAGATTAAATTATTTTCACTGCCGTAACTTTGTTTTTATATTTACTTTGGATTTATAATATTAATCATGTTATAATTTATCCAACAAAAATAATGCAATGTTTTGAAGAAAGAACACCAATAACCTAACATTAAAATCAATGACAGTGCTTCTTTCATCTGATTTAGGCAAAGAAAGGAACAGGTGAAATTGTAATCCATTGATTTTTTTTTTTAGGTTTTGTGCCAAATAGTTACATGTAGATGTGCCTGGAGAGTGGAATATCTTTCACTTTAGTGATATCAAAAGCTCACCACCTTTTTTTATTGTAGTTTTATTCTTTGAGTTTTTGTATGTATTTATTTATATTTTATATTTATATGTATTTATTTTTTTTAAATTTTCAGTTACATTTGACATTCAATATTATAGTTGTTTCAGGTGTACAACATAGTAGTGTGATATTTATATAACTTACAAAGTGAGCTCTTTGTTACAGTACTGAAATACTTCCCTGTCGGTTAGCAAATGCTGATCCTTCTAGCCTCATGGCTGTTAACCCCTACCATCCAGATACCTTAATTGTCCCGGGCCCATTCCTGGGAATTTTATAGCTCCACATAATCCAAGAACCGAAGCATTAATATGCAGTCTAGCAGATAATCTTCCACAACAGTTTCTTTATGCACTTTGTTTTCTGGGTTTCCTATTCTGTCTCCAAATTCCCTGCACACATTTGCTCTAGGAGTAAATACCATGTCAATTCTTCAGATTTTTAGGCTGAATGTTTTTATCTTTAATTTTTTCTCAGCCAGATGTAAAAATCAGAAGGGGAAATATATTTGAAGGTATTCATGTGCCTAAAGAAGGCCTGTTCTAAAACTAACTAAAAATAATGAAGCTCAAAAATCAATGTGTATATGAATTTAGTGTGGATCTTTATGTAGATTCTGATTCAGAAGGTTTGGTAATGAGATTCTGCATTACTAAGCAGTTTCCAAGTTCTATTGATGGTTCACAGTATACACACACATACACACACACACAGACACACACACATTGTATATATTTAAGGCATACAACTTCATGGTTTTATATCCATATACAGTAAGAAAGAATCATTACAATTAAGCCAATTAATATTTCCATCACCTCATAGTTACATATGTGTGTGGTGAGAACACTTAGGATACACCCTCATAACAAATTTCAAGTATACAGTACATTGTTATTATCTATAGTCAACATGCCCTACTTTAGATCTCCAGAAGTTATTCATCTTTCAGAACTGAAAATTTGTACTCATTAAACAACAACTCACTATTTTCCCCTCTTCCAGTCCCTTGTAATCACCTCTCTACTCTCTGCTTCTATAAGTTTAACTATTTGACATGACACATAGAGATCATAAAGCATTTTTCTTTTTTTAATACTCACCTGAAGATATGTTTATTGATTTTAGAGAGAGAGGAAGGGAGAGAGATGAATTAACAGAGGGAGAGAGAGAGACATCAATGTGAGAGAGAAACATCAAACAGTTGCCTCCCATATGCGCCCCAAACAGGATTCAAACCTGCAACCTTCTGATATACAGGAGAATACTCCAATCAGCTGTGCTACCCAGCCAGGGCCAGCATTTTTCTTTCTGGATTATTTCAATAAACATATCTTACATTGTCCATAGATATTGTCCCAAATGGCAGGATCATGTTTTTTAAAGGCTGAAAATATTTTATTGTATGTATTTAACAATTATCTTTATCTATTCATCAATCGATAGACATTTAGGTGGTTTCCATATTTCAGCTACAGTGAATAATGCTGCAATAAACAAGGGAGTACAGAATACTCCTTGAAATCCTGATTTCAATTTAGTTGAATAAATACCCAAAAGTGGGATTGTTGGGTCTTGTGGTGTTCTATTTATATTTTTTTTGAGGAACCTCCATCCAATTTTCCACAATGGCTATATCAATTTACATTCTCATCAACAGAATACCAGTGTTTCCTTTTCTCCACATGCTAGCCACACTTGTTATATTTTGGTTTGGGGTTTTTTTTATTATTATTATAGGTATTCTAACAAGTGATGATGAGGTAATATCTCACTGTGGATTGAATTTGAATTTCCATATTGATTAGTGAGTTAAGCACCTTTTAATAGACCTGTTGACACAGTATGTTTTCTTTGGAGGACTGTCTAGTCAGGCCTTTTGCCCACTTAAAAAAATCGTGCCCTGGTTGGTGTGGTTCAGTGGATTGAATGTCAGCCTATGAACCGGAAGATCACCGGTTTGAATCCCAGTCTGGGTACATGCCTGGGTTGTCGTCCAGGCCCCAGTTGGGGGTGCGTAAGAGGTAACCGATCGATATATCTCTTGCACATCAATGTTTCTCTCCTCTCTTTCTCACTCCTTTCCCCCTCTCTAAAAATAAATAAATAAAATCTTTAAAAAACCCTACTGAGTTGTGAGTTCCTTATATATTTTAATATATAATATCATGGGCTCATTATCAGATACATGGTTTGTAAGTATTTTCCTCTATCTTGTAAGTTTTTTTTATTTTATTGATTGTTTCCTATGCTGTACAAAATGCCTTGTAATTTATGTAGTCCAACTTATTTTTGCTTTTGTTTCCTGTGCTTTTGGTGTCATATGTAAAAAAAAATTGTTGCCAAGACCAAAGCCAGAGACTGTTTTTCCCTATGTTTCCTTCTAAAGTTTTATGCTTTAAGATTTTATGTTTAGTTAAGTTTTTTTAATCCATTTTAATTGATTTTTATGTATGGTGTTAAGATAAGTGTGTACTACAAAACACTCCAACTAAAACAGAAAACTTTCTGATCATGATGGGTTTCACTTCCATAGAATCAGAAAGTTTTATGGTTTCAGTTATTTTAAATTTATTGAGAATTTTTCATGATCTCGTACATGGCCTATTCTTCAGAATATTCCATGTGTACTTGAGAAGAATGTACAATTTTGCTGTTTTCAGTGAGAGTGTTTCATAGTTGTCTATTAGATTCAGTTGATTTACAGTCTTGTTCAAATATCCACTTCCTTATTGATCTTATGTCCAGTTGCAGTATCCATTATTATAAATGGGATATTATGGTGAAGTGTCTATTTCTTCTTTCAAATCTGTCAGTTTCTATTTTGTGCATTATAGGGCTCTGTATTTAGGTCATATACATTTATTACATCTTCTTGATGAGCTGACCCTTTCATCATTATAAAACATTCCTTATAATAATAAAAGGGTTAGCTCATCGAGAATCTGGGGCCATGGTGAAATCCCAGAGGCTGATCTGCAAATCAAACTACTGATATTTGTGTGGGAGACCCTGTGTTCAGTATTGGTGACTTTCTAAGAAAAATATGGAGGAGGGTTGGTTGCATTTTTAATCTAACTTGGGGGAAAATCCTATTTTTTTTTACAATATTGTTGGTTTTGTTTTCTATTAACATTTCCTTTAGACTTGAATTTTTACTGAACTTCATCCTGATTTAAAAACCTTGTTTCTAATCTGGGAATTTGAAACTTTGCTACTTACTTAATGTTACACCATTTTTTCCAGAGTTCAAATCACTTTAATATTAGAACATGGTAAAGAAAATTGTAGCCATTTCAAGCAGCTGGTGGGCTTCTTATGCAATAACATCATTAACTGATAAAATTAAATATTCTCAAAGGCGAATGTAAAATGTAAAAAGTATAGTTTAAAAAAATAGCAGTAAACTTTGAACAAGAAAAATAAATTAAAACCATACAAATTATTCTCTGATCAAAATGGAATAAAATTAGAAATCAAAACGGAACAAATTGGTAAATTCACAAATATGTAGATGTTAAGAAGCATATTGACACATAACCAATGGGACAAATTAAAATTGCAAGGGATATTAGAAAATTTTTGAGATAGGTGAAAACAAACAAGGAACATAAAATGTTTGGAATACAGCTACAGCAGTGCATAGAGGTGAATTTATATCTAGAGACACCTATATTACAAAAGTAAAACGATAGATCAGTGACTTAACTTCTCACCTTAAGACACTAGAAAATAAAGAGCTAACTAAACACAAATGAAGATGACCAAAGAACATTTATGCACAGCCCATGGACATGGACAACAACATGGGGATTGGCTCCAGGTGGGGAGAAGGTGGGGCTGGGTGGAGCTGGTTGGAGGTGGGCAAAGGGACAAAAAGTGGGTACAACTCTTCCAGAATAAACAATAAAAATAGGAGAATGAAGATGGTGGCCAAGTAGGTGGAAGCTGAGTCTACTTGCTCTTGCACCCAACTCAGACACTTGCTTGATCTCCCCAAAAATAAACTGCACATTCAACAGAATCTTAGTAGATATGAAATCTGGAAGCCAAAGAGTACAGAAGATGCTTCACAATGGACAGTAAGGAGATTTTGTAGGTGGCAGGGAAAATACCCTGTGCATGATGCCTGCAGCCAGGTAGAGCCTGGTCAGAGAATGCAGATTTACAGCTCTCTTCCCCTCCCAGGGCAGGGCCCCCGCAGACCTGTGCCAGGAGTGACTTGGATAAACAAAGTCCGGGAGATCCTGACCACACACACATGCGCGCGCGCGCACGCACACACACACACACACACACACACACACACACAGAGTGAACAGCACACCCATAGCTGCAGCAGAAAACACCAACCAGGAGGGCGCGAGAGAGAGAGAGAGAGAGAGAGAGAGAGAGAGAGAGAGAGAGAGAGAGAGAGAGAGAGAGAGAGAGAGAGGAATAATATCTTCACCTGGGACGGGAGGGGGAGGCTGTCCATGGCCAGCTGTGACTGTAAGAGACTCTTCACTTTTTGGGAGAGGTAGCATGTATGGAAAGCTGGGCAGGGACTCAGTGCCATAGTGGGAGTGCCCAGAGACACTTTTTAAAAGGGGAGCTGAGGCATGCTGGGCAGCGACCCCATGTGCAGCTGCCCTGCCAGCAAGGGGAAAGGATTGAGAGTGGGGTTGTCTCCCACTCAGTGAAGCTGCACAGATTGAACAGAAAGGTGCAAAGCAAGGGGATTTCTCAGCCCCAGTCCAGCACAGCTGGCAGGGTAGATGCAGCGCAGAGTGCAGAGTGTGGGCTTCTGTCTCCTGCAAGGGCAGTGGGCTGGGAACTGTAAGCCTGAGATTATTTAAAGCCAGACAGAGCCTCCTTCCATGGCAGAACCTCCAGGAAGTTAGCACCCAGCCCCTAATTCCCACAGGAGCAAGGAGGAGTTGCAAAACAGGCAGGACAGGCTCAAGAACCCTGCAGGGTGCATTTCTGTGAGAGAAATGACTAACAGGCCCATTTTGAATTTCTCACAGGGAGACAAAATACACTGGTTTCATGGGCCCTATTTCAGTGAGGCCAGCAAAGCAGGGAGATCAGAAAGTGGTGCAGCAAAGGGGATTCAGGGCCCTGCCCAGCCTTGGCTCACACAGAGCTGTCATCAACACCAAGCAGGAGAGAGCTGACTCTCTTGCACAGAATCCCCCTGCACTGTGAAATGGACAGCCAATTAATCAGAAACTATACATTATTGAAAATAAACTGGGACAGACCAAGACAGGTGGTGCAATGGCAGGAGGAACACACCCACAATTTCCCCAGAAGATTAAACAGTGCCTCCAGTTGAAGGCCTGGGGTCCCCACCCTCCCGATCACAGCAAAGGCAGGCAAAAGTGATATAGGCAGAGTTGCCAGAAGTTGGATGACCCACCCTAGGACCTCAAGGTGATTAAAAAAACAGTGATGGATACAGAAAGAGAAGTCTAAAGGCTAATACCAAATGTCTGAGATGAATTTCACCTTGCTCTTCCTCAGAATTTGCATTCTTCTTCCTTTCACATAGCCTTTAAATATTTCTTCTTTTACTTCAATTGTATTCCAACTAATGTACTACTCTTTGTCTTTTATTTTTATGCTTTTTATTAAGATTTTATTATTTTTTATTTTACTGTTATTTCAAATCTCACATTGCACCCTTCCCTTGTCTTACTTCATTTTGTCTTCTACCTGACCTTTCTTATTTTCATTGTAAATTTTATTTTCTTCAACGTTATGCCTTATTCCTATTGCTCACTCTACTTTCCTCCCTCTGTCCTCTCAAAACCATTCTTCCATCCTTTAGTCAGCTCACATTCCTTTCCCGCCTCTTTCTATCTTTATAAATTGTGGCTTGTTGAGTGTGAGTATTTTGGTTATTTCTGTTCTTCTTCAATGACATTCCTATTCACTAATTTTTGTATTTCAGATGTCATAGGTTACTTTCTCCACTCTTACTCCACTTTGCCTTCCAATCACCTTGCTTATTTGAGTTAGAATTTTTATTTTATTTTTCTCTCCACTTTGCCATTGCCCTTCCTGTTTTACTTCCATTTTTAATTTTATTCTCTCTTTTTCTTTGCCTCGTTTCTATTCCCTACTCTTATCGTTTCTCTTCCCTCTTCCCACTCAAAATCATTCTTCTATCCTTTAGTAATCTCATTTTCCCTTTTTCCTGTCTTATAATATTCTTAATCTCTCTAAAACTTTATTAATCTTTGCTCTTTGCTATTGATATTGCTGATATGGTAGGGGGTATTATTGCTGGTGTGGTTTTGGTTTCCTGGTAATATTGTTATGTTAACCAGCACATGCACAATGCCATACAAGACATGGTAGGGGTTGTGATACCCAGTCAGCCAGCTGGAGGGGAGAAACCACCAACGAATGAGCCACCAATAATCAAAATCCAAGTACAACAAGAAAGCCTACACAAATGGAATAAATGGAATCAGTAGAGCAAACACATCAGGAGATCAGAGACTGTACCACTGAGTCCCACAGAACTCCTACCACAGAAGTCCACCCTATGAAGGTAGGGAGGTAAAACAGAGAAAACTGAGATGCAGAAACAAACAAAAAGTTTCACCTTAAATGGGGAAATAAAGGAAGAACCCCAACTGAAAAAAATAGAGGAATCCCCAGAAAAAGAGCTAAATGAAACTGAGGCAAGCAATCTATCAGACATACTATTCAAAATAAGGGATATAAGAGTGCTAAAGGAGCTCAGTGAGAACTATAAGAATCTTAGTGGGAACTACAGCAGCATGGAAAATGACATAGAAACTACGAAAAAGTACCAGGAAGAAATGAAGAACACAATATCTGAAAAAAATATATACAAGAAAGAATTAAAAGCAGGCTAGATGATGGAGAATGAATCAGAGAGCTGGAAAATAAGGTAAAAAGATAGCCAGTCAGAGCAACAAAATGAAAAAAAAATAATTTAAAAGAATGAGGATAGTTTAACGGACTTCAGGACAACGTGAAATGTAACAGCATTTACATCATAGGAATATCAGAAGGAAAATAAAAGGAGCAAGTGATAGAAAACCTGTTTTAAAACAATGACAAAAGCTTACCTAACTTAGTAGGGGGTGGGGGGGGAGTCATGCAAGGTCAGGAAGCGCAGAGGTTCCCAATCAAGATGAACACAATGTGGCCTACTCCAAGAGACACCATAATTAAAATGCCAAATTTTAAAAACAAAGAGAGACTCTTAAATGCAGCAAGGGACAAATATCAAGTAACATACAAGGGAACTGAAATAAGGTCATCTGCTGATTTCTCAACAAAACACTGCAAACCAGAAGGGACTGCCATGAAATATCCTAGGTAATGAAAAGCAAGGGCCTGCAACCAAGACTACTCTATCCAGCAAGGCTCTCATTTAGAATTGATGGTGAGGGATTCAAGATAGCAGCAGCATAGATGGCAGCTTCTTCCACTTACTCCCAGACAGGGACAGGACTAGCAGACATAATACTGAGTGGAGAATGAGTGAGAGCATCTCACCTGTATAACTATATACAAGATGTGGCTGGTGAAGTGACTCTGTCTCTAGCCAGAGGGAAGGATGCAGCAAAGAATGACCTAACAACCCCAAAACAAACACAACCAGAAAGCTCACATAAACAGGATAAAGGGCAGCCTAAGAGCATCAAGCTCAGGTGGTCAAGGAGACAGCAGCACCGAGTCCCACAGATCTCCTACCACAGAAGTTCACACCACAAAGACAGGTTGTCAAAGAAGATCTATCTAATACAAAGAAACAAACAGAAGGCTGAACTATAATGGAGAGTCAAAGAAAAAAAAGCCAATTGAAAGCAAAGGAGGGACCGTCCCAAAAATCTGCTAAACAGAACTGAGACAAGCAAACCATCAGGCATAAGTTCAAAATAATGGTTATAAGGAAGCTCGATGAGGTCATTGAGAACTACAAAGAACTCCAGGGAAGGTACAAGGAACTTACTGCAACATAGGATGAAGAAACTATCATTAAGAGAGAGGAGGAAATAAAAAATTCAATATCTGAAATAAAGAACAGAATAGAAGGAATTAAAAGCAGATTAAATGAAGCAGAAGATCAAATCAGCAGGATGGAGGACAAGGCAGAAAAAAATTCCCGGAGCAACAAAACAAAACAAACAAACAAAAAAGACTCAAAAAGATAAAGAGGGGTTAAGGGACTTGCAGAACAACATGCAATGTAATAATATCCATATGGTAGGAATACCATAAGCAGAAGAAGAGGAGCAAGGAAGGGATAGAGAATCTGTTGAAAAAATAATGACAGAAAAATTCCTTAACTGGATGAGAGAAAAAGTCATGCGAGTACAAGAAGCACAGAGGGTCCCAATCAAGATGAACCCAATGAGGCCCACTCAAAGACACATCATAATGAAAATGGCAAAATACAAAAACAAAGACAGAATCTTAAAGGCAGCAAGGGAGAAACAGATGGTAACATACAAGGGAGCCCTGATAAGGCTAGCAACTGATTTCTCAACAGAAATACTACAAGTCAGAAGTGAATGGCAAGAAATATTCCAAGCAATGAAAAGCAAAGGCCTGCACCCAAGACTATTCTACCTATCAAGGCTCTAATTAAAAATAGAAAGTGAAATAAGAAGTTTCCCAGACAAAGAAAGGCTAAAAGACTATATCTCCACCAAACCAGCATTGCAGGATATGCTAAAGGAACTCCTTTAAGAAAAAGAAGAGAGAGAGAAAGAGAGGAACACAGGTACAAAGGGGGAAATGGCAATGAGTAAGTACCTATTAATAATAACCTGAAATGCAAATAGATTAAATGCTCCAATCGAAAGACATAGGGTAGCTGAATAGATAACAAAACATGACCTGAATATATGCTGTCTACAAGAGACCCAGCTCTTGGAAGAGGTGAATCTCTTCCAAGAGAAAAGTTCTACACAGACTGAAAGTGAAGGGATGGAAAAAAATATTCCAAGTAAAAGCACATGAAAAATAAGCCAGGGCAGCAATACTGATATTTTTATGAGGCCAGAGTCATCCTAATCCTTAAACCAGACAAAGACACAGCAAAGAAAGAAACCTACAGGCCAATATCACTGATGAACATAGATGCTAAAATCCTCAACAAAATATTAGCAAACTGCCACCAGAAACACATTAAAAAATCATCCACCATGATCAAGTGGGATTCATCCCAGGGATGGAAGAATGGAACAACATTCACAAATCAATAAATGTAATATATCACATAAACAAAAGGAAAGACAAAAATCACATGATCATATCAATATATAATGAAGAAGCATTTGTCAAAATATAACACCCATTTATGATAACACACAGCAAAATGTGAATAGAGAGCACATCTCAATATAATAAAGGCCATATATGAGAAACCTACAGCGAACATCATAGTCAATGGGCAAAAACCGAAAGCTTTCCCCCTAAAATCAGGAACAAGACAAGCTTGTCTGTTTTTATCACTTCTATTCAACGTAGTATTGGAAGCTCTTGCCATAGTGATCAGACAAGAAAAAGAAATAAAAGGCATCCAAATTGGAAAGGAAGAAGTCAGTGTCATTGTTTGCAGATGACATGAGAATGTACCTTATTATTTGACCTAATAAGTGAATTTGGCCAAACAGTGGATGCAAGTCAATATTCAGAAATGAAATATTTTTTGTACACCAGCAATGAAATCTCAAAAAAAAGAAACCTGGAAAAAAAATCCCATTTGCTATAGCAACAAGAAAAATAATGTACCTAGGAATAAACTTAAGCAAGGAGGTAAAAGACCTGTACTCAGAAAACTATGGAACACTGAAGAAAGAAATTAAGGAAGACACAAATACATGGAAGTATATACCATGTCCATAGACTAGAAGAATTTACATCATTAAAATGTCCATACTACCCATGGCAATCTATAGAGTCAATGCAATCCCTATTAAAACACCAATGAAATATTTCACAGCTATAGAACAAATATTTCAAAAATTTACATGGAACCATAAATGACCCTGAATAACCTCAGCACTTTTGAGAAAGAAGAACAAAGTAGGATGGATCACAATACCTGATATCAAACTATATTATAAGACCACTGTAATGAAAATAGTCTTGTACTGGCATAAGAATGGACACATGGATCAATAGAACAGAATAGAGAGCCCAGAAATAAACCCTTGTCTCAATGGTCAACTAATATTTGACAAAAGGGACTGGAGCATACAATGGTGTAAAAGTAGCCTCTTCAATAAAGGGAAATCTGGACTGGTACATGCACAAAAATGAAACTAGACCACCAACTTATACCATGCAGAAAAATAAACTCAAAATGGATAAAAGACTTAAATATAAGTGCAACACCATAAATATCCTAGAGGAGAACATAGGCAGGAAAATGTCAGGTATCCAATGTAGTAAAATTTTCATCGATATGTCCCCTACAGCAAGTGATATAAAAGAAAAAATAAACAAAAGGGACTACATCAAACTAAAAACCTTCTGCACAAAATAAAGAAACCATCAACAAAACAGAAAGGGAATCAACTGTATGGGAGAATGTATTTGCCAATGATACAGCAGACAAGGGTTTGATCTTCAAAATACATAGAGAACTCGTATGGCTCAACACCAGGAAGACAAACAATACAATTGAAAAATGAGCAAAGGATCTGATTAGACACTTCTCTAAGGAAGAATATATATGGTCTATAGAAATATGAAAAAATGCTCGACATCAGTAGCAATCAGACAGGTGCAAATTAAAACCACATTGAGCTATCACTTCACACCTGTCAGAATGGCCATCATTAATAAATCAATAAACAACAATTGCTGGCGAGGATGTGGAGAAAAGGGAACCCTAGTGCACTGTTGGTGGGAATGCAGACTGGTATAGACATTGGACAACAGTATGGAATTTCCTCAAAAACTAAAAATGGAACTGCCTTTTGACTCAGTGATTCTGCTGCTGTGAATATACCCTAAGAATCCTGAATCACCAATTCAGAAGAATTTATGCACCCCAAAGTTCATAGTGGCACTATTTACAATAGTCCAGTGCTGGAAGCAACCTAAGTGCCCATCAGTAAATGGGTACATCAAACTGTAGTATTTTTACACGATTGAATACTACGCAGTGAAGAGAAAGAAGGAACTCCTACATTTTGAGACAGCATGGATAGAACTGGAGAATATTATGCTAAATGAAATGAGCCAGTCAGTGAAAGAAAAATACCATATGATCTCACCTGTAGGAGAAATCTAATGAACAAAATAAACTAATGAATAAAATAGAACCATAGGCATGAAAACATGGAACAGACTGAAAGTTACCACAGGGGAGAGGGATAATGGTGGAAAGAAGGAGAAGAGACTAGATAAAGAACATGTATGAATGACCCACAGACATGGGCAACAGTGTGGAAATTGACTGTGGGAGAGGGGGTTAGGATGGGCAGAGGAGGGCAAAGGGGGAAAACTGAGTCAGCTGTAACGGTATAACAATAAAAATGATAAAAAGCAGCAAAATAAAAAAAAAAACAAGCATTTACAGAGTTAAGCTAGAAATCCTGAAATGGCTGCTTTTTTATATTTTATACTGTTAGAAATATTGTATGAGTAGGGAAGCAATGGAATTGTTTTGTGCTTATATATTGAAAGTAGCTGAATGTACTTCCAAATTTGCTCTTTCTGAAATAATATCAAATAAAATCACATATGAATAGAAAAAAAGAAAAATATAATAAATTTTATAATGGGATAAAGAAAAGAAAAGCAATAGAGAATCCCAACAACTGGAAATATGGCTCTTTCAATAAGCTAACATTATCTAAAACTGACTAAGAGGTCAGGGAGAAAAGACTGAGATTACTAGAATCAAGAATGATATCGGGGTTTTACTACCGACCATACAGAAATAAAATGGATTATAAAGAAATATTATGAATAATGGTATACCAACAAATTCTATAGCTTAGATGAAATAAACAAATCCATAAAAATTTAAAACAACTGAAACTAAATGAAAAAGAACCTAAAAATTCCCTAAACCAGATGGCTCTCCTGGTTAATACTCCCAGATATTTAATACTCCCAGATATTTAAAGATGTATTAACATTAATCCTTTACAAACTTTCCTCCCAAAGTGGAAGAAGAAACACCAGGTCATTCTATGAAGCTAACACTACCTTGATATCACAACCAGATAAAGACGTTGCAAAAAAAATTATGAACAAACTTTCTTAGGAATATGATATAAAAATCACTCAGAAAATAGTAGGAAACTGAATCTAACAATTTATTAAAAGGATTATACATCATGACCAAATGGAATTTATCTCAGGAAAGCAAGATTAGTTCAACATACAAAAGTCAATCACTGTAATGTACCATATTAAGAGAAAAATAAAACAAATATGACCAAATCAATAGATGAAGAAAAATAACCTTATAAGTCTAACGCTATTACATGGTTTTAAAAAATCAATAAATTAGGACGAGAAAAGAAATGTCGCAAACCATAGAGGTCATCTATTAAAAATGCACATCTAACATCATACTTTTTGCTGAAAGACAACAGTTAACCCTATAATTAGGAACAAGACAGGGATGTTTGCTTTTGCCATTCTGCTCCACATTGTATTTGAGGTTCCATCCACAGTGATTAGGGGAGAAAAATAAATAAAAACTATCCAAATCGGAAAGGCAGAACTAAAATTATATCTGTTACAGATAATATGACCTGGTATATAGAAAATCCCATGGAATCCACACAAAAAAATTATTAGATCTTATAAATGGCTTCAGTAAGCTTGCAGAATAAAAGCCCAATACAATCAAATCAATTGTACTTTTATACAGTAGCAACTAACTCTCAGTAAATTGACAAATATCAATTTATAATAGAATGAAAAAGAGTAAAACTCTTAAGAAAAACCTAAACAAAGGCATCCAACACTTGTACAGGTAAAACTAAAAAGTATCACTGACAGAAATTTTTAAACCTAAATAAGTGGTAAGACATCCTGTGTTTGTGGATTGGAACACTTAATATTGTTAAGATGGCAGTAATCAAAGTGATCTATAGATTGAAATGCAATCCCTGTCAAAATCACAGCTCTCTTTGCAGAAGTTGACATGCTGATTCTAAAATTCATGAAAATATGACAAAGTAGCAAAGGCAACCTTGAAAAAGCTGAACAAAATTGGAAGCCTCACACTTCTGATTTTAAGACTTACTGTAAAGTTACAGTAATTAAGGTTGTTTTACTGGCATAAGAATATACATATTGCACAATGGAAGGTAATTGTCTAGAGATCAACATTTATAGTCAATCGATTTTGACTCAAGTATATTTATAGTCTTTTAAACAAAGGTGCTGGGACAACTGGATATCCACAAGCAAAGGAATTTGGACACCTACTCATACCATGTACAAAAATTATTTCAAAGACTTAAATATGAGTTAAATCTATAAACTTCTTAGAAGAAAACATACATATAAATCTTTATGACCTTATGTTTGGTAATAATTTCTTAGGTAAGACACCTAAAGCACATACAAGAACAAAAAGTAGATAAACTGAACTTTATTAGCATTAAAAACTTTGTGCATCAATCACTATTATCATAAAACTGAAAACACGACCTATAGAATGGGAGAAAATATTTGCAAACATTTGACACGATATGAAAACATATCATATACCTGATAATCCTTTGATCATTTTTCAGAACTCATGTAAAATTATTTTAACCAATATTTACTTTTAAAAATTTTAGTTTTGGGGGGAACAAGTACCTGGAGCTTCCTTTTCTGCCATCTTTCTGATGTCACCCCAAATTCCAAGGCTTTAGAGGCTATTATACTTCCCTTCCATTTTCTATTCTAAATATCACTGCTTTCATCAATTATACTCAAAAGTTTGGTAACATCTTTATATTTCCCCATGATTCCTGATATGCAAACAGTGAAGTTCTGTGATTACACTGACAGATTTGTTTAGAGCAGGTGGATCTTTCTCAACCACATTTTTCTCAATTTCTTTTTTTTTATTGTTGTTCAAGTACAGTTGTCTCCATTTTCCCCCACC